>SNQJ01S0011291.1:48801-59821 GCA_010110895.2 Picea sitchensis | reverse complement strand
GTTGTTGAAAAGTGAACCCCATTGTTAGAATGGAACCTATATGGATTATTGATTGGAGATCCCTTCATTCACATGTGCTCATTGTGTGATGCCTCAAACTGCTCATTAATTCTCCAAGTATAGGTCTTCAACCAAGCACAAAGCACTAGCCTTGAGCAAAGAGTTATTTGCTTGATGGGATATTACTTAATCAAAATCATTAATTTTATTTCCATCCTTTGCTTGGAAGTTGTGTTTCACATTGCTCATTAACCTAGGAACCTCCTCACTTGACAATGTTAGAACCAACTTGTCCTTAAATCCTTTGAGCATGGTTTGATCATACCATAATGAACTAGGGAACCAAATACAGACTCCTGGCTTGACTCAATTATCCGTTTGGGATGAAATTTTTCAGGGAGTCGCCTCTTGAAGAGTTCACCGCCGTTCCAATTTGATCCTTTAGATGAGACATCATTTCGACACTTTTCTGGGGCCAAATTCCTTCATATAAGGCCTCAAATTGGGGTTTTAGTGTTTTTTTCGGTATTTTTCAAATTAGTAATTATCAGTTATCTCTTAGTTTATGCACTAAATCAGAAAAATCGAGTTGAAAAATAGTCTCACTCTAGTTAGCTCTTAGTTATTGGTCAGTTTTATAGTCATGTGAGGATTTTCTAAAATTGGTTGTTTTCGAAAATCTCATATAGTAGTTATAAGGGGTTGAAATTCCATTGTAATAGTCAAGATAGAGAAGGAACAAAAGAGAGTTATTTTCCATTCTCGTGTGTTTGTATGTTTTTTATATATTGTGAATGAATCAAACTTTATTGGCTACATCAAGAGTCTTGAAGGAGAATTTGAAGGCCACTCAAAATCAACAGAAGATGTATGCAAATAGGCACAGGGTAGAACATATATTTGAGGCTGGGGACCTAGTCTTTCCCAGGTTGCATCCTTGTAGACAGTGATCGTTGAAGAAGAGTGGTGCATAAAAGTTGAAGCATGGATTTTATGGACCCTACAGAGTGATAATGAGAGTTGGGGAAGTAACATACGAGCTGGAGATACCAGAGGGTAGCAGGATCCACAACACCTTCCATGTATCCTACCTCAAGAAGGCATTGGGACAACAGGTCACCACTTCGATAGATATTCCTCCACTAGATGAGGAAGGGAATTTGGTTCTACCTCCCGAGAGGATTGTTGATGTCAAGGAATGAAGGATGATGAATAGATTCATTCAAGCATACTTGGTTGTATGGAGAGGATTTCCCACAAAATATGCTACTTGGGAAGGAAAGAAGATCTTACAACATCCTGATCTAGAGTTTCTTGAGGACAAGCAACCTTGGGAAGGGAGGTATTTAATGTCCCCTTACAATTGATCATGACGAAGGATGACTTAATATCCTATATGACTCCTGTAGGCTATAGTCAATAAGGGAAAGGGAGTCAAGGAGGTTTATTTAGTGTCACTAGAATGATAAATCCTAAAGTGACATTAAATAAAACAAATAATTGTATTTAAATAAAATTGGAGGGAAAATAAAGTGATGGTTTGATTTGGTCAAAAAGGGGAAAGATTTAGAAGGCCCAGAGGAAGGATAAATAGAGTGGTAACTCTTCTCTTTGACATTATGATTTGATCTTTCATTTTGGAGTGCTCTTGGAGCCATTGTTTCGTTAGGGTTTAGAAAAACCCTTCCACTACTACAGTCCAATTTCGGTGGTGCAATACCCACCCTAGTCGGACAAGAGGGGGAGTCCATCTAGGAATACCATGGGAGCTTCACTTAGGAGTTTTCTTTCAGTTGAAGAGATACCGAGGCATGCAAGATGTTTAAGAATCTTTCTAGATGAGGTTGAGCCCATACATTTGCAGGTTCAAGAGGGTTTCAGAGAAATCAAGGTTTAGGGAATCCCCGCGGATTGAGTACAGGGTATACCGCAAGGCCCCACTAGACGTCTAACAGTTGTCCCACGAGGACCTCTACGATCAAGGTTGCAACAAGCCGTTTGGATGGGGTTCATAGGGTCACAAGAGGGATGCTAGTAGAGCATACATTACTGGAGCAGAGCGTTGCATGAAGCATCATAGATTGGCATCATTCCAGGTTTTCTTGTATTGTTTTTGTTAGTAGATTTGTGCAGTTACCTTGCAACCATTAGACTTGTGTGTTCAAGAGTATTCTGCAGTTGTTATTAAAACCATTAGATATCATTGTATTGTTGTAATTTGGGTTTCCATCCATAATAAGATGCCACAATTATCTACTCTATTTTCTGTGTAATGGATGCACGCAACGTGTTTGACAATATTCTTATATGAGCAAACTGTTTGTTAGGGGTTAACAATAGCGTTAATACCAAGTGTTTGACATATTTACACAAGGAGAATTAAAAAATTTGGATAGAAAACATAATATACCCACATAGCCTAGTTGGGAACATTATATATTGCTCACCCTTTAAGACATGGTTTACATATATATTTGTGAGCCCCCTCAGAGCACTCTTGAAGCATAATCATAGTGATCCTACATGTGTTTGTACCACACTCACCATAAGAGTGCACTTGAAGTGCAATGATGGTGCTCCATAGCACATTTGTACTGCACAAAGTGCAATGATGGCATGCACAAGGGACTTGCAACAAGGGAAAAATATAGTGATGGTGCACCACAGGAGAAAATGTGGCAATGGTGGTACAAATGTGCTTTGGAGCACCATCATTGCTCTCCAAGTGCACTTAAAGGGGGCCTTGTTTATAAGCTTACTATCTAACATGCTTTGGGAGGTCAGTGACTTGCCAATGTAGAGGTTTTAGTTGTCCATGTCAACATTTAATAGTGTGTGGGTTTTCCCCTACATCAAAATGGCCTAACACATGTCGAATTGGTCTAAGTGGACAATGGAGTTGAATTGAGAGAATTGTGAGCCACATGTAATGGATAATGGTGTAGAATCAATATAAGCTATAGGATTTGAATTCGATCATAATGGTTGACTACATCAAAATTATAGACTCTTCAATGTCATGGGAAATAATATAAGCCAAGCAAAGCAATATGCATCATGCTCCAGAACATTTATGGTAGTATATCCCTATATACACACTATTGGATTTATATGTGCACATACATTGCCTAAATGCTCCACAACTTGGTTCTTATTTCTTTCCTAAGGCAAGTGTTCAAACTAGTTCTACATGAGGATTGGATTGATCACAATCAATACATGTTCCATGAGCATTTTGAGAGGAAGCTTCTAGAGGTCCCATAACTTAAGATCTTAGCCGCTTCTCCTAGTGAATAAAAACCATTTTATTCATAGACAAATACCTAATGGGGAAGTTCATCAGACAATGGCCAAGTCATAAGGTTCTTGAACTCTCACTATTGGAATATTAGGCCCCTCCGATGAATGGTGTTATACAATTCTCTTTGTGGTAGATGATACATTACTTTCAAATTCTAAATGAAGGGAGATCATGATTCGATAGTCAAAAGCCAACCCTAATTTTTAGCATTGAACCACTGACCAATGAATTTTAACCTAGAAAAAGACATCTCTATAACAAACCCAATGTTGGTCCATCACTTTCATTTTCCACTCATTTTTTGGGATGATCCAACATTCCAAGTGATAGGAAACAACATAGGCCATTTTATTGATAAGGCAATGCTAAAAAAAGTCAATGCATGTGCACTAATCTACGTGAAAGTAAACCTTGAGAAAGGTCTTCTAGAGGAAATAAGGTTAAATCCAGACTATTGGTGTCATATTTAGGGGCTAGATTATGAGTAGCTTCATAGGTGCAATAAGTGCCATTGATATGGCCCTTTTTCTAAGCACTATAAGCAGGGAATAGGAGGAAAAGACAATCGAAATCAAAGCAACTGATGCAAATAGGGAATAGGAGGAAAAGACAACACTTAGTCCAATGAAGCCAAAACAAAGATCCTACTCTAATTAGACAAATCGTTCTGAAATTTTAAACCCAAATAATGATAAGGAGGATGAAAATCCACTATTAGTGACTCACAATAAGCTTTGTCTAACTGTTCTACCTTTTTCCCCTTTTTACTGGAATCCTGTGACATAAATATTCATGAAATCACAATTTTTTGTTGTTTAAATTGTATTTTTGAATCCAAAAATGGATTCATCCTACGGAAAAACCCTTGGGACACTAGGATTATACAAAATTAACCACTCAAATATGCACATCCAACAAATTCGAGTCAAATCTCGGGTAAAATTAAACAAAAAATATCGCCAAAAAAGTAAAAACATAGAACAATTAGACTACTACACTCGCAATATAAAAGTAGTTGCAAATTATCCTCAATGAAAAGAATGCTAAAGAAGCACCCTAGGAAAATGATGTACCTGAAATTGAAGAAAGATCCCATCCTATACAAGAGTCCTGTCGAGAAAGCCCACCCCCTCCTTTGTATCCTCCCTGCTTACCCAAAGAAAAAAATCAAAGGAAGAGTTGAGGGCCATCAAAGACAAAGAAATGGGCCCTTTCGCTCAAGTTTGATGCCCCAACATTGGTTTTTCAATTATTTTCTCTTTTAACTTGATTTGGCTGACCATCATGATATTCTTGTGAGTGGGTCAACACAAACTCTGGAATTTAAAGAAAAAGACAACTAGGTGCACCAACTGCAGCAAAATGCTGCTTTCTTGACCATTATTTTTTTAGTCAGTGGCCGACCATCAACCTCATGAGGACTATCTGTTTGTGTGTGGGATCCACATGATGAATTTCCAGTGTGACACACATTTAGATAAAGGAAAATATAAGAAAAGGTGTACATGGACAAAGAAAGAGTTGAGGGCCATTAAAGACAAAACAATGGGATCTCAATTGTTATTAACCAAATATGGCTAAAGCTTGGGCACTCCAAATGAATCTTAAGTACATTTTTCAAATGCATATTTCTTAGCAAGCTATCTATGAAGCATTTTAAAAGTTTACGAGTAATTGGATATATGATTACATGAAAGAAAGATTTTTCATATCGATCCTCCATAGATCATATTAAGGATGAAAATTGGTGTGTAGAGGTAGTAAGGCAATTCCATCCTTTGTACTGGGTTGTATGGGTATAGTCACAACCCTCCGCTCTTTTCTTTGGAATGCAATTTTAATTGTTATTATAAATAAATAAAAATGGTGTTGGCACAAAACATCTCCCACCACCTTGTATAGGAGTTGGCTTGATTTATGTTTTTTTAATGACATAACAATAAAAAAAAATTATCTCCAAGAAGGGAATTTAATATTTCTACATACTCCCTATGGAATACCCCTAGCATAATGACATTAAATGATGTGGTTGGTGAACAGTCATAAGAAATCTAAAAACCAAAAGAAAGTTGTGGAAATGAAAGATATTCCAATTTCTAGGAAGAGATAAGTGTAAAGGAACAATATGTCTTGCAACAAACAAGCAAGTGATCTTCATGGTCAATCTCCTTCATCCACTAGATCCCTCTTCACTATTGATATCCTTCATCCACTAGCTTACAGGTGAAATTATAGAAAATGAATATTTCTATTTTTAGTGGAGACCAAAAGTCAACCAATATGAAGTAAACAAAACACTCAGAATAACAATCAACTCAGTCTGGTCCATTGTTCTATTTTTTATATAAAAAGGAATATCTACCAAAAATGGTGAGTTTCTATGCCTATCACATAATTTAATGAGAAGTAAACAACCACATTGAGAGCACTTTGGAATGAATTTGTGACCCACTATGCTATCAGTGATCAAGCCAAAAAAAATTGCTTATTCTAGAAACATGCATTGTCATTTGCACTTGAGATATTAACAAATGAAATAATAACTTTTGTGGTCTCAATTTTCATCACCCAAGAAACAAATTTCCATCTAATAAAATAAGTCACTCAATCACAAATGAAATAACCAAGGCATTCATGATTTGGGTTCCAACCAAGTGTTTATAATCAATGCCTCATATCGACATCTAAAGGATCATACATAGCTTTGGTTGATTGTATGTATGAGACCCCCTAATTTGACAAATACCAAATTGATGTATGAGACCCCCTCGTTTGCAGGACAAGGAGCCCCCTTAACAATGTCATTCTTAACCCTATTAAGAAACTCTCCACCCTAAAAAAACATTCCATAACCATTCCATTATTGAAAACTAAAACAATGAATGGAGGAAGCTTCATGTTTGCAAGCACTATCACTTAGCACATGCTCACAAGAAAATCTTGGCAAAGTTCTTAACTAGTGGTATTTGTAATCATTAAAGGAATACATAATGTAAATTTTAGTTAACTTCTCTTTATTATGTCATTTCAGTGTGTTGTGTCTGGTAAATGATTTAAAATAGGGAGTCATTCTCTCCTTTACCGTTAGTTTGGGATCCTAGAGTCACTGCCACCGCAATAATTCATGGTCCTCCACTTCTAGGTAGAACCAATTCAATTGAATGGTAAAAAAGGTTTCCACAACAATACGAATAACAAATGTAATGAAGTATATGATTTGAGGTGTGTCAAGGGGCCAAAAATTCATCGTTCCTATATTTAATTTAGTGCTTAAATATGCACGATGATTGTAGCAAGACCCCTACTATTAGGAAGAGCCATCACACCAACGTTTAAGGAGATGACAAGTCCTCTATATGTATTTCTATACATCATTTAAATGATACTCGAGTTTACATCCATTTATGTATATGTGTGATCAACTTTACTCCAATGTACAAATAGAAAACAATTCAGCTTCAATCCCTAAGCCATCAACAAAAGCTATATAAAACTCAATATAGAGTACACAATAAAATCATGAAAGAGGTGAGAGTGCCCATCAACAATTCTCTCCATGAGGAAGTTAAGGCTAAGCTAACTCCAAAATACTATGTGGTTTCGACAAGCTATCAATTACCTAAAATTCACAAAGATAATTATCCACTCATACCCATAGTAAATACAATGGCTCCCCCACAAACAAATTAGTGAAATACCTTGCAAAGGAACTCATGATTATGGTTGGTAAAACACACTCCTTTGTCAAAGAATCTACTCATGTGATCAAAGAAATAATAAATATAAAGGTTGAAGAACAAAATCCTCTAGTCAACTTCAATGTAGTCTCACTATCTACCAAAAATCTCGTACTAGACAATGCTATCAAGGTAATCAAGGATATCACAGATGAGGAATTTGCAAATCTTATTAAAGTTTTCCTGAAATCAATACATTTTAGGTTTCATGGAAATATTTATGAAAAAATCGAAGGCATTGCAACAAGATCCAAATTTTTGTCGACAGTCGTTGATTTGTACATGAAATAGCTTAAAAAGAAATCTATTGATTCCTTTCCTCTCAATTCTCAACTAAGGAAAATATTTGTAGCTAACACATAGATAATTTGGCCACATGGAAAATAAAGCTTAGACAAGTTTAAAGATCCGACATTTGAACAATCAAGCTAAGAGCATAAGAGTCATAATGGAAATACAAGAAAACAATAATGTCCCATTTGTTGATATCTTTATGATCTCTAAGAGAAATGGTGGTCCGCTTTCCCATCAAGTATACCAAAAGAAAACTCATATAAACATGTGTCTTCATGCTAATTCTCATCACCACCCCATTCAAAATCTTGGTGTCATCAACACAGTAGTGGCTCAAGCTATCAGAGTTTTAGATAATGATCACATAGTGCAAGAATTGAGACACTTGGACAAAGTTTTCAAAAACAATGGCTATAAGGAATACCAATTCAAAAACTTTGTCTTAAAATATAGGAGGGAACACCACAATATTTGTGAACTTGAAGAAGGAAATATGATCACATTTGCTTATATAAAAGGAACCACAAACAAAATTGCAAAATTTATTAAGAAAAGTAACATCATGACCTTCACCCCTCCTAACATTCTAAAGAACACGTTGGATGATGCTAAAGATACCATTGATCTAAAACAACAAAAGTGTGTTTATACCATTCCCTACTTATGTGGAAAGAATTATATTGATGAAATAGGGAGATCTCTGCAAGTTCGACTTATAAAGTGTTGTGTTGATATTAAATATAATTGTGTTAAAATATCAAGCTTGGTAGAGCACTCTCAAGACATTGACCATCTCATTTTCATATAGGACACACAAAAATATCTCTAAGATGGAACATAATGGTAAAAGAAAGGTTTTTGAGGCCCATGAAATTGAAGAAAAGTATTGTAATGTGCTTAATCAATAGTCTTTGTAATCATTGAAGGAATTGATAGAATATATTTTACCTAGCTTCTCTTTAGTCTATCATGTCAGTTTGTTGTGTTTGGTAATGATGTAAAATAGGGAGTTATTCTCTCCGTTATAGTTATTTTTGGATCCTAGAGTTGGTGCCTCCACCATTGTTCATGTTCCTCCACTTCTAGATAGAACCAAATCATTGAAATGGTAATGAACATTGCCACAATAGTAAAGATAACAAGAGGATTATAGCATGACCCTTGATATGAGGAAGAACTATCACACCAATATTTAAGGAGATGATAAGTCTTTTATATGTCTCTCTATACATCATTTAAGTGATACTTGAGTTTACGACCATTTAATTGAGTATGTGTGATCAACTTTACTCTAGAATGCAAATAGAAAACAATTAAACTTCAATTAATAAGCCATCAATAGAGCTTCCAAAGATGCCTCCACAATGACAATATTTAAAAGATAGAATACCATTGTATTTTATTTGTTATATTTAATTAGCAATGACCTACACACATATTTAAGATGTGTTTAATTGTATTTAATGACCTACACACATATTTGGGAATGACCTACACATATTTAAGATATGTTGTATAATTGTTACTTGAGGTTTTAGCTCGGGTGGTTGGGAGAACTAATTGTTCTCCTCCCCACCCAATTTCATTTCCGACTAGGTGACATGTTGGCCCGTTGTGACAGGCTAGAAGGGTATATGCCCCCTGGGATAGAGTTTCACTCCGATTCACCTCGAGATGCATAAGCCTTTGCTAAGTCACAAGTTATTGATATATCTGGCTTGTGAACTATTGGATATACTCTTATGTTATAGTGGTAGGAAATTGATTTGATCGCAAGCCTAGCCCAAATCATTCTAACAAACCAATGATTCCCACGTTTTAAAAAAAGGTTATTTTTAGTTAATTATTTACACATTTAGGAATGGCCTACACCAATAATCAATGACCAATCCAAACTAAGAAAACAAAATAGCTACTAGCTTCATTGAACAAATTAATTTAATTCATTTTATAATGGGCATTGGTGGTGTGAGTGGAGATCCAAATGCTTTGTAGTCAAGGTCCTTTATATTTTATATTTCCAATTAGTGAAAGGATCCTTTACCTCTGTCTTGGGGTTTGGGAAGTGAAAAACTCTAAAGTCTTGCATATTTTGCAACTCCAATGAGTGCAAGTTGTAGTTGGGGCTTGGGAAGATAAACTTCCTAGAATACTTGAATTCCCTTTTCTCATTTTTTAGTCCCAATGGTTAAAGGATTTCTTAGTATGTACATTAAGTTTTGAACAGTAATATACTATTGAGTGTACTCAAATTTTTGAAGAGAAACATACTCTTAAGCATACTCAAAGTTTTGAAAAGTAAGATACTTCAAAATAATGCATGGAGGGTCCTAAAATCAACTTGATAGTGGTGTCGACTACGGGGCATTGAAATCATCCCATTTTCAGTGAGCCTCTTTTTGTTCAGCGAGTCAAAGTTATACATGTTCTTATCATTTTTTAAAAACCAATGATCCAAGTCATCTTAAAATTGGCCAAAACTCCCATGAGAAAATTTCCCATCACAGAGGTGGAAATTTGAATTCTAGCATAATTCCTACTAGATTTGGAGCCCATTTTTCCTGAACAAGGGGGGAGTTATGAGTGCCCCTTATCCCACATTGTTGGTATCACAACAAAGGAAGTCCTGTGTATTTCAAATTTTTAACATTCAAAGGACTTCCTTTATACTCACTTTCTTAGGGGAAAGTTCAAGGATTAAGGGAATGAAGGGTTTCAAATTGATCCTTTATGGTAGGTCTATGCACCTAAATTCATTTTGTTATTTTGTTGAAAAGTGAGCTCCATTGTTAGCATGGAACCTGTAGGCATTATTTATTGGAGATCCCTTGATTCACATGTTCTCATTGTTGGATTACTAAGATGGGGGGTGAATCATTAATAGAGCAATTGAATCCTTTTTAACCATAAAATGCAAGTGTTATATCATTGTAGAATTATCATCCAATAGTTGCAGAGTAAATAAACAATGAACAAATGAGAAATCATACACATACACAGTACACCAGTGTTTTTACGTGGAAACCCAAAACGTGAGAAAACCACGAAATGATTTTTCTTATATGTATTTAAGAAGTACATTCAATGGAAGCACCAACTTCCTTTGTTTTCCAGTTGCAACTAGAAGGAGGCTCCAACCCCCTAGTTTCTCAGGCTACAACCTGAGGGACACTCCAACTCCCCAATTCTCTAGCTACAACCACAAGGAGGCTACAACCCCTTATGTTCTTTGGATACAACCGGAAGGTGGCTACAACCACTTGTTCTTGCCCCATACAACCACCCTAAAATATAAGTAGAATGATGGAACCACGGTCACACTATCACTGTGAGATATACTATTGTAAACCTGTACCAATCAACCTGCACCAAACAACCTGTACCAACCTGAACCAAACAACCTGTAATAAACCTGTACCATAAACAATTGCATCAACCATGCACCAACCTGTACCATCAACGAGTGCATCAACCATGCACCAAATATGTACCAATCATGAATCAAATACACATAAACTATGACTCATCAATATGTACAAACATCATCAACTATACACCTCATGTATGTGCCAACTCATCAATTACTTGTCTCAACCATGTACCCAACATGTACCTCAACCAAAAGCCCTCATCAATTTCATCATCAAAATCTGATTTGTAACTCTGTAATAGACCTGGTGTATATGAT
>SNQJ01S0011291.1:12459-48751 GCA_010110895.2 Picea sitchensis | reverse complement strand
AACAAGAGACTAGAATTTTCATCAAACTTTACTTTAGTCTCACATGACTAATTTTGGATTAGTCAACAACCCTAACTTGAAATAATCATAACTATGTACCTATAATGAATAAATATATGAAAATAGTACACAATGTTCTCCAATGTCTTTTATGCAATTCCTCTAGGTTTCACTACTTGGAACCTCTCAGAAAAAGGATTTATAGAAAAAATGGCACACCTTCTTGAATTCGGGCGTATTCTAGAGAGTGAACTTGTAGAGCGTGCCCCGCATAGAATATTTGTTGTATGGATATGAAAATGGAAAAAAGAATACTATGACTGTTCTCTAACCAATACATTTGGTCTTACTGAATTTTTTTATGTTATGAAGAAGTTATGACATTTTTACCCGAAACGCTTGTTTTAGACTAGTTTCAGTACTAGCCACAAACCCAATTTTCCACGGAGTGTAACTCCAAAAATAAAACGAACCACAAGATGAAATTTTTATCACAACTACTTGGATATATTTCCTCAATGTCCTCCAGATTTTGTGATCTGAATCATTCTAGAAAAGAATTTATTGCGAAAATGGTGAGATGACCTGTAAATAACATACCTTAGAAAGCATCATCAAAATAATTTATCCTCCCTGAAATTTCAACCTTCTTTACTTCACCTTCCCTCTGAAATTCTCCTTAGATATACTTTGGTTACCTCAGTCATTTGTAGATATTCAATATTCTCAAGTGTATTTGAATGAGAGACCATTGCCTCTTATTTATACTTTCATGTAGCTTCCTCAAAGGGTTACCTTCTAATCATCTTAACCTACTTTCCTTATTTTAGGGCTAACCCAATTCTAACCACTTGTCCACTTAACTTAACCACTTTCCACAATTAGTAAGTTCTCCATTAACTTTATTAATTATATAATTTCTTTTGCATCCACTTTGACTTATAGTACACTCATCACTTCACTTTATTATTTAAATAATTTCTTCTTTGCAACCACTTTGACTATTTTGATCTTTTAGGGCTTCTAGATGACTCATGAGGGTTCTCCTATTCAAATAATTTCTTTTTCATCCACTTTGACTTATAGTACACTCATCACTTCACTTTATTATTTAAATAATTTCCTTTGCAACCACTTTGACTACTTTGACTTTTTGGGGCTTCTAGATGACTCATGAGGGTTCTCCAACTTCACATGGCCATAACTATCTAACCATGAGGAGTTATGTGATGTTCCACATACCAATGGAAATGAAATGACATGTAATATCCATCTAGAATAGTCTTTCTTGCAAATATATCAAAAATCATACCATTATCCATCAAACAAACTTGGGTCCATTACCCAAACCTTTGTGCTACCGAAATTTGCTACCAAACTTTCTTCAAGGGTTGACATCAATGACAACCAACCCAATTAATAAAAAATCTCCCCCTTTGGCATTGATGGAAACACTCTGATTCAATAATGAAGTCATATCACTCATGCTCCCCCTATGACCATTGCTCCCCCTGGAACCATGCCTCTGTGCTCTCTCTCCAAGCATTTCTATCCTGCATCTAATAAATCTCCCTCCCTTTGTCATCAATGGAAAATGTATATTTCCATCCGGGGTTGCTCCCCCTAACTGAACTATCCTTGGGGATACTCCCCCTAACTGAAATCTTCCTCAAACTAATCTCTCAACCTGAACTGTCCTCTTTATGGCTCTTCCTTGTGTAAATATAAGACATATAAGATAAACATTCAAAAGCATTCATTTTAGAGTAGAAATTACTCTGAGTCTCTGATAAAGATACTCAAAGGCTTCTCTTGGAAGAGGTTTTGTAAAGATGTCTGCCACTTATTCTTTTGTTCCCACATATTCAACTCTGATGTTCTTCTCTGCAACCTGTTCCCGTAGAAAGTGATACTTCATTGGAATGTGTGTTGTCTTGGAGTGCATCACCAGGTTCTTTGAGATACTGATGGCACTTGTATTATCACAATAGATTGGAATGGGATCATCATACTCAACCTATATATCTATCAAATTTTTTTTTATCCATAGAACCTGTGTACAACATCCTGTTGCTGTAATATATTCTGCTTCGGCTGTAGATAAGAATACTAATGATTGTTTCTTTCTTAGCCAAGATACTAAACACTCACCCAAGTAGAACACTGCTCCACTGGTGCTTCGTTGGTCATCAATGAAACTTTCCCAATCTACATATGTGTAGGCAATAAGTAATAGATCCTTTCCTTTTGGATACCATAATCCAAACTCTTCCATTCCTTTGAGATATTTGAAAATTCTTTTCACTGCTAAGACATGTGATTCCTTTGGTGCTGCTTGAAATCATGCCACCTGTCCAACTGCCTACATTACATCTGGTTTGGATGTTGTCACATATAGTAAGCTACCAATCATTGACCTGTATTGCCTCTGGTCTGTAGACTTTGAATCATAATCTTTTCTCAACTTTCAACTCGTTTGCATATGAGTGGTAACTGGTTTGCAATGTTCCATTCTGAACTTCTTTAGAATTTCTCTGATATACTTAGTTTGAGAAATAAAAATTCCTTGGTTGCTTTGACATATCTGAAGACCTAGAAAGAAGGATAGTTCTCCAAGTAATGAAATTTCAAATTCATTCTACATATCCTTTGCAAATTTTTGGCTTAACCTATCATCGGTACTTCCAAAAATAATATCATCAACATCAGCTTCAATTAATAAAATACTATCTTGAGTTACCTTGATGTAGAGGTTGTTGTCTGCACTTCCTTTTCTGAACCCTTCCTGTTGTAGATATTTATCTAATCTAGAGTACCATGCTCTAGGATCCTGTTTTATACCACACAAGGCCTTCTTCAATTTACACACATAATCTGCGTTCTCTGACAACTGAAATCCTTCTAGTTGTTCAATGTAGAATTCTTCTTCAAGTTCCCCATTCAGAAAAACTGATTTCATGTCCATCTTATACACTTTAATATTCCTGGAGCATGCATAAGCTAAAATCAATTAGATTTTTTCCATTCTGGCAACTAGGGTAAATGTCTCTTCAAATTCGATTCCTTCAACTTGTGTGTATCCTTTATATACCAATCTAGCTTTGTTCCTTGTAACATGTCCATATTCATTCAATTTACTTTTGAAAACCCACTTTGTGCCAATCACATTCTTATTCTTTGGTCTTGGAACCAATTCCCAAGTGTCACTCTTCTCTATTTTATCCAATTCTTCATCCATGGCCTTATTCTAGAATTCATCCTTGCTAGCTTCTTCAAAACTGTTTGGTTCAATCATAGATAAGAGTGCTAAGTGCATTTGTTCTGGTGAACAGATTCTTCTACTAATCTCAACTCCTGCATCTTTGTTTTCGATAATCTGATATGAAGGATGATTCTTTTGTACTTGTTTGCTAGGTGTCTTTTGAGGAACTTGCTGAACTTTCTCCTCTACTTCTATCTGTTCCTCTTCATATTCCCCTTCTACTTCTTCTTCATCTTCTGCTTCTTCTTTGTAAAGCTGTTCCATTGATTCATTTTCTTCTTCCTTTAATTCTCGTCCACCTGTTTGATTAATTGTTACATTGATGCTTTCCACAACTTTGTTCAACCTCATACTGCAACACTTTTATGCTTTCCTTGTACTTGAGTAACCAAAAAGTACTCTTTTGTCCATATGAGAGTCAAAATTTCCCATTCTGTCATCTTCTCTTTTAATGTAGCATTTTCTTCCAAATACTCTGAAGTGCTTCACATTTGTTGGTCTTCCTTTCCATAGCTCGTAGGGAGTTTTTTCAGTGTTGTTTCTGAGCATTAATCTATTTTGAATGTGAACTATTGTATGCACTACATGTGTCCAAAAATTATCTATCAATTTGGAATCCATTAGCATTGTTCGAGCCATTTCCTGTACTATCCTGTTCTTTCTTTCAACAAATCCATTATGTTGTGGTGTCCTAGCAACGAAGAATTGCCTTTTTATTCCATGCATGTTGCAGTAGTACATAAATTCCTTTGAAGTGAAATCTCCTCCATTATCAGATCTCAAACATTTGATTTTTGAATCCATTTCATTTTCAACCATTTCCTTGTAGACCTTGAAGTTTTCAAAAGCTTCTGACTTATTCCTGAGAAAGAAAACTGCAGTCATTCTTGTATAATTATCAACTAATAACATAAAGTATTTATCACTTTTTAAACCCTTTGTTCTAGTTAGTCCAACTAGATCAGTATGCACAATTTCTAATGGTCTGGTCGTTGAATATTCCTTTGATTTGAACCTGGCCTTTGTTTGCTTTCCTTGTTGACAATGCTTGCATAAAGTGTTAGTTGGTTTCATGATCTGGGGTGTTTCTCTAAATGATTCCTTTTTGCTGACTTTGACAAGGTTATCAAAGTGTATGTGACCCATTATTCTGTGCCATAGCCAACCTTCATCTTCCTTCCCTAGACAACACTTTTCATTTCCAATTTCACTTAATACATATATGCTGCTTGAAGTTCTTGCAACTGTTGCAATCGATTTTCTTGAACCTTCTTTTCTTATCTCACACTTTTTTGAATCGAAAGTAATTTTATGACCTTGGTCACACATTTGACTCACACTTAGAATATTACGTTTCATATCTTCTACTAGTAGAACATTTTCTTCCTTGGTATTCTTGTTTCCAATTCTCACTTTTCCTTTTCAATGATTTTAGTTGAATCATCATTTCCGAAGGAGACCGATCCATATCTTTCCTTTCTTAATGTAAGAAACTTGTCTTTATCACCTTTCATGTGTTTTGAACAACCACTATCAACATACCGACCATGATTCTTCTGCTTATCTTGTAGAGTGAGTGTGCATTCTTCATTGCTATATTGATTCTTCTTTCTTATCCATGTTCTCTTATGAGGTTCCTGTCTGTGACTATTGTTGTTCTGTTGTGGTTCTCTAGGAGGGACTATCATTCTATAATATTTGACCATGTTTCCAAAGTTGTTGCACTTATAGCATTCCACTTTAGTGCTCAATGATTCAAACCTCTTGTATCTTCTTCTCTGTGTTTCACTAGGCGTTCTTGGATAGCCATTTTGTGTATGACTTTCAAAGTTGTTTATGTTTCTTCTTTTAGCTCTGCAATTTACACACTAGTACATATGACCAAATTTTCCATGGTTTTTCGTTTCTATTGCCACACTAATCCGTCGCAATGTCCACGAAAGCCAAGACTATTTTTCATCTCTATATCCACGAACCAGGTGTTCGTGGAAACAACGACGAAATTAGCTATCCATGTGTCATCACCATCAAGATAGGTTAACCTTATACATCATCGCAATTACGACGAAACATCGTCGCAGTAGGGACAAAAAACTGTGCTAATGTAAACAAAATTGTGGAAAGTTGCGACGCAAAAGCGTGGAAATAGCGATGAAAAGTTATGCCAAGACAAAACTTATGACGCAGATGCTGTATGTACAACAAAAAACCATGGCAAAGTGCAACGAACTTTCGTCGCTATTTCCACAATTGTTCAAAATGAAATTTGACTTCCGACGAACTTCCATCGATATAGTGACGCATCCTTTAAGTTTTAAAAAAACAAAAATACACGAGATATGGTATTACCATATTACATTGTAATATGGTATACCATATTACATTGTGATATGGTATTACCATATTACATTGTAATACGGTAATACCATATGACATTGTAATATGGTATTACCATATCACATTGTAATATTACCATATTACAATGTGATATGGTATTACCATATTACAATGTGATATGGTAATACCATATTACATTGTGATATGGTAATACCATATTACATTGTCATATGGTATTATCATATTACATTGTAATATGGTAATACCATATTACATTGTAATATGGTAATACCATATTACAATGTAATATGGTAATACCATTATGGTATTACTATATTTACCATATTACAATGTCTCTACTTTCTCAACAAGATGCAAGAAGTTCTTTTTAAAAACAACTTAGGATAGCGATTTGTCCTGAGTGGGATGGTGACCTTGGAATTCAACAAGATAGGAAGTAATTCATTGATGACAAGTGTAGCAGGTGTGCAGGTATACTAGTGTATGGATATTATCCGCTAAGTGGCAGACTTGAACTTCCTCTTCCAAAATAGATGGCTCATATATATTGAGATGATTGACATAAATGATATTATGGATGTCTAGGAAGGAAGAGAAATACTAATGAAAACCATTGTCATTAATATATTGAAGAACAATATAGGGACAATATAAAATAGGCTTGAGTTTTTTATGATGCTACCCCTTAAAACATTGTTTGTCCATATACAACCAAAGCCAGTCACCAATTTGAAACTAGACAAAGCCTTGATGGTGATCCTAGAGGGATTTATAATGAGCTAGGGAGGATTGAAGGNGCCACATGGAAAATAAAGCTTAGACAAGTTTAAAGATCCGACATTTGAACAATCAAGCTAAGAGCATAAGAGTCATAATGGAAATACAAGAAAACAATAACGTCCCATTTGTTGATATCCTTATGATCTCTAAGAGAAATGGTGGTCCACTTTCCCATCAAGTATACCAAAAGAAAACTCATATAAACATGTGTCTTCATGCTAATTCTCATCACCACCCCATTCAAAATCTTGGTGTCATCAACACACTTGTGGCTCAAGCTATCAGAGTTTTAGATAATGATCACATAGTGCAAGAATTGAGACACTTGGACAAAGTTTTCAAAAACAATGGCTATAAGGAATACCAATTCAAAAACTTTGTCTTAAAATATAGGAGGGAACACCACAATATTTGTGAACTTGAAGAAGGAAATATGATCACATTTCCTTATATCAAAGGAACCACAAACAAAATTGCAAAATTTATTAAGAAAAGTAACATCAAAGTGACCTTTACCCCTCCTAACATTCTAAAGAACATGTTGGATTATGCTAAAGATACCATTGATCTAAAACAACAAAAATGTGTTTATACCATTCCCTACTTATGTGGAAAGCATTATATTGATGAGATAGGGAGATCTCTGCAAGTTAGACTTATAAATTGTTGTGTTGATATTAAATATAATCGTGTTAAAATATCAGGCTTGGTAAAGCACTCTCAAGACATTGACCATCTCATTTTCATATAGGACACACAAAAATATATCTAAGATGGAACATAATGGTAAAAGAAAGGTTTTTGAGGCCCATGAAATTGAAGAAAAGTATTGTAATGTGCTTAATCAATAGTCTTTATAATCATTGAAGGAATTGATAGAATATATTTTACCTAGCTTCTCTTTACTCTATCATGTCAGTTTGTTGTGTATGCTAATGATGTAAAATAGGGAGTTATTCTCTCCATTATCGTTATTTTTGGATCCTAGAGTCGGTGCCTCCACCATTGTTCATGTTCCTCCACTTCTAGATAGAACCAAAGCATTGAAATGGTAATGAACATTGCCACAATAATAAAGATAAAAAGAGGATTATAGCATGACCCTTGATATGAGGAAGAATTGTCACACCAATATTTAAGGAGATGATAAGTCTTCTATATGTCTCTCTATACATCATTTAAGTGATACTTGAGTTTACGTCCATTTAATTGAGTATGTGTGATCAACTTTACTTTAGAATGCAAATAGAATATAATTAAACTTCAATTAATAAGCCATCAATAGAGCTTCCAAAGATGCCTCCACAATGACTATATTTAAAAGATAGAATACCATTGTATTTTACTTGTTATATTTAATTAGCAATGACCTACACACATATTTAAGATGTGTTTAATTGTATTTAATGACCTACAAACATATTTGGGAATGACCTACACATATTTAAGATATGTTGTATAATTGTTACTTAAGGTTTTAGCTTGGGTGGTTGGGAGATCTAATTGTTCTCCTCCCCACCCATTTTCAATTCCCGCTAGGTGACATGTTGGTCCATTGTGACAGACTAGAAGGGTATATGCTCCCTGGGATAGAGTTTCACTCCAATTCACCTCGAGATGCATAAGCCTTTGCTAAGTCACAAGTTATTGATATATCTGGCTTGTGAACTATTGGATATACTCTTATGTTATAGTCGTAGGAAATTGATTTGATCGCAAGGCTAGCCCAAATAATTCTAACAAACCAACGATTCCCATGTTTAAAAAAAATGGTTAATTATAGTTAATTATTTACACATTTAGGAATGGCCTACACCAATAATCAATGACCAATCCAAACTAAGAAAACAAAATAGCTACTAGCTTCATTGAACAAATTAATTCAATTCATTTTATAATGGGCATTGGTGGCGCGAGTGGTGATCCAAATGCTTTGTAGTCAAGGTCCTTTATATTTTATATTTCCAATGAGTGAAAGGATCCTTTACCTCTATCTTGGGGCTTGGGAAGTGAAAAACTCTAAAGTCCTGCATATTTTGCAACTCCAATGAGTGCAAGTTGTAGTTCGGGCTTGGGAAGATAAACTTCCTAGAATACTTGAATGCCCTTTTTCATTTTTTAGTCCCAATGGTTAAAGGATTTCTTAGTACGTACATTAAGTTTTGAACAGTAATATAATATTGAGCGTACTCAAAGTTTCGAAGAGTAATATACTCTTAAGCATACTCAAAGTTTTGAAAAGTAAGATACTGCAAAATAATGCATGGAGGGTGACGCGGTAAGAGGCCACGACCACACCCCATCGCACTCTCCTTCTCACATGATATTTCTCATTCACTCATTCATGAGCCGAATTGGCTCCTTGGACTCCCAATGGAATCTTTGCTAAAAACCTAATCCATAGGTCCTTCTCATTCACCCGCACGATCTTCTGCACCTAACCGTGGTTGTCCCCTACTCAATTTCGGGGTTCTGGGTTTCCTCCCTTTTGATGTCGAGAGCTCCTGTTCCTGCGATCTCTCGAACTCTGATGAGATCTCTTCCAGCCTTAGCCCCTCCTGGCTATTCCCTCTGGTCCATATGACCGCTCTCCATAAGACTGTAGCCTTATATCCTCCTGTCGAGGTTTTTGGCTTCAAAATCCCGATGTGCTCAAATTCTCGTTAGCCCTCCAGGCTAAGCTCCTGGTCCATCTGACCTCCCCCTATATGACCGCAGCCATACCTCCTCATCGGGGTTTCGGACTTTCCAATGTCAATATGCAATTGTCCTCAGGATTCACGATTCCTCGAATCCCGACGTGCTCTTCACGCATTAACCCTCTTGGCTAGACTCTGGTCAATATGACCGTTATCCCTGTGACCTCAGTCTTGTCTCTCGTCGGGGTTTCGGACTTTTCAATGCCGCAATGCATTGGCTCACAGGATTCCCGATTCCTCGAATCCTGACTCTCTGGTTTGCTGACAGCTGTCCCCTCATGATGGCGCTTTCCTCTTCTCTAATATGCTAACAACTGGCTCTCACTTATCGGGGTTCCGGACTTCGTGATTCCAAAATGCATAAACACCTTGTCACCAGGATTCCCGATATCCTGATGACCCAAACGCCGATCAACAACTTCCTGTCAGCCTTTCCCCGATGGCGTCGATTGCTGCCACGTGTCCCCACTAATGGGCGGTCCTGATTAACTCTCGGGGTTTCGAGACTTCTGAGGTCCCGACTTCTTCGACTTCAGGAACTTTGATTTCCTGATGCCGAATATCCTGACTCTCTTCGGATTTCTGACACCTGTCTCCCCAAATAGATGGTCCAGATCGCTCCGGTGTTTCGAGACTTGGAATTTCACGATCTTTTGTCTTCGAGACTCCCGATAGCCGATGGTTGAAGTCCCGATGGTAAACCTCATGTATCTCCTGTCTGATCTGACGACTGACGGGTATCTTCTCAAGATCTGACGGCCAAGATCTATTCTCCTGCGCGCTTACTCCAGAGGTTAAACTCTGAGCATCTTCTCCCGATCCAATGACTGAAGAGATTCTGTGTGAACATCTAACGGTCCACAATATCCTCTTCTATGCGCTTCTCGTGACGCCTTCCTGGACGTGAAAACCAATGGTCCAGATCTTCTTCTCCGCCGATCCGACAGCTGTTGTGCTCCCTCCTGAGCTTGCACACTCCTTCTTCCCAGACTTGGAAGAATTTCAAAAGCCTAAAGGCCTCAACCTTTTCTTCATCTCCGCGAACTCCACGACTGTGAGTTCTTGACTGTGCACGTAAAAACGTTGTCCCTCATGAACTTTGGGGAACTTTGAACTCTCCAAAGAGTTCTTCAGCCTCTGCACTCCTTCCAGTCTGACTCTGTGCGTGAAAGCACTTGCCCTACTGAGCTTATCCTTCTTCTGCTCCAGCAACCTCTTGCTAAGCCTTTCAGGGTGTTTAGCAACCCTGAGAAGGTTCCCTCAGTGGACCATTCCTCACTTCCAGAACTCAAATATTTCTTCTCTTCTTGTGCCTACCTGCACACAGTCTCAATGCCCACCTGGCAGAGTGTCTTCCTCTAGAACTTCCAGCAGTTCTGTCTTCCTTTTGTGCACCTATGCACCCTCTCAATGCCCACTTGGCAGAGCTCTCAGAATCCTCAGTGATTCTGCTTCCTTTGAACTCACAGTAGAGTTCCTTCCTCAATGCACCACTGTGCACATGCTCAATGCCCACTTGGCAGAGCTCTACAGAATTCACAGTAGAATTTTGTCTGCAACTATGTCTCTCATACACAACCTAGCCTCCAAGGTATTCAACAACCTTGAGGTCTTCCTTTGAGTTGATGATTTCAGCTTCTTGTGCCACAACACATATTTGTCTGACTCCGCAGAGTTCAGAAGTAATTCCTTTGTGCACGGCTCTCAGAACCTGTAGCGTTCTGTCACACCCTCTTGGTGTGAAGCCTCAAAGACCTTCACCCGAAATCAAATAGACTCCCTGCAAATGCCTAACATACATCTACAACATATAAAGACCACTCACAAACATCCACATAACACAGAAATACATGCAGGAAAAACTGCTTCTGCTTATATTAAAAATGGCAAATGCCTGTAATTACAAGGTTTTCTCGAGCTCTCTCTGGCTCTTCCCAAACTTCTCTTCATCTAACCTCACTTACTCTTCTCCCTACAAAAAATGAGATCTGAAATCTCTTTTACCTAAGGGGGCTCTTCGAGCGCTTCCCTCCAACCTACCTACCATATTCAATTGCATTGAATGGGCTGTCTAGTCTACTATCGGATCTAGATCTCAGCTATTCAAACATTAATGGCGCATCTTATCTACAGCCTGCACAAAGGAAAGACTCTACAGCTCACCAGTCTACAACATTAAATTACATTCAATTCAAATTTTAAATGAGGCTGTGCCTCTCTCTTAGCGTGTGATTTGAATTCGCTAGCGTGGCTAGCTGGCTGACGTGGAGAGATGCCCCTGCATCATACTCCTCAGCTGCAAAATTCATGAGCTCCTACTCATGAGCTTCCCATCTCAGCTATTGGAAATCCTCCTGGATCCCAAATAAATATCTGGAGCTATTCATCTGCTCCATCCTGCTGCTGCTGCTGCTTCTGCGCTGCTACTGCTACTGCTTCCTTTCTTCTGCTCAACTTTTCCTCGCTGGAAGTTTCTGCTGACCCCAACATCATCCTTCTGATCTCTTCTATTACTTCATCCAGCTTCTTTAGTGGCTGTCTCTGTTCATGCAGTCTCCTTAGCTACAAAAATTTTCTGTAGATGGGTAGATCATCATGATCTCCCATGCCTTCTTCATCTTCATCTGTGGCCTCAAGTTGCCACTCTGCTGCAGAATTCAGTTCTGCAGTCTCCCTTTGACTGACTGGCTGTTCAGTCACCTTCTCTGACAACTCAACTTCTGTCAGTTCCCTTGCTGGCTCTGGATTGTTCAGTCAATACTCCAGCATCTCTAGCTCTATCTCCCATGGAGTGATAAATCTACCTACTTGCTCTTTGGCTTCCTTTGCTACTAGCTTCAGTGCTACAGCTTCTTTCTTTTCAGCTCCCTGGCTGAAATCACTGAGACACTCCTCAAAATGCTCATTCTTATCTTCTTCTACTTGGGCAGCTTCTAAAGTCTACTCCGATTCCTCTTGGATAGCCACAACTAACTATTCTCCCACTGCTTCTTCACCTGCAACACAATTTTCTGCCTCCTCCTAGGTAAATGGTAGGAATATTTGAATTCCCCCAATCATCACACAGCTTCTCAAATCTTCCTCCGTCAGCTGCACCTGCTGATCCCTTTCCAAGCTCACCTGCTCTGTCAGCTCCTCTGGCTGATTCTCACTCATTTTCTCATTCCTTCCCACCTGGCAATATGAGACTTCTCTGCTGCCCTCCTGGCAGTCTTTGAGATCCCGCAATGATCTCCTTTCGTTTCCCAGCTGGCAATGTAAAATTCCCTCACTGTCTTCTTGACGGTCCGTGAGATCCTCAGCTGATCTCAACTCTATTCCCTTGCCCACCTGGAAATCTGGAAACCTTCTACTGCCCTCTTGGCAGTGCTTGATATCTTTAGCCGATCTCATTCTGTTTCCCACCTAGCCATATGAAATTCCCTTGCTGTCTTCCTGACAGTCCGTGAGATCTCGCAGCGACCTCAGCTCATTGCCTTCCTGACAATATGGAATTTCTTCTCTGCCCTCCTGGTAGTGCTTGAGATCTTCAACTGATCTCATTTCAATTTCAAAATCGTTGAGACCTTCCCTGGTCTCTGGTTCACATATATGAACCATTTCTTCCTCCGTTTCCTTGAGGTTTTCAGCGTACCTCAACCACTCTTTTAATAGCCTACGTTGTCTCATGACCATCAGCTCCCTGACTAGCCATTTTGCTTTCGACTTCTTCATGGGCCATTCATATACCCATCTTGGCTTCTTATCCTACCGCATCTTCAATTCGAGCCTCGCCATTTCTCTTTTTATACATGCGAGCTCTTCATCTATGTTTTCTTGGCTCCATAGCTCTGAGGTTCTTCTTCCAGTAGATCCACGACCTTCAGTAGCCATCTTGCTGTCTCTGTTTTCCTTCCTGGAAAATCTGCTGCTGTCACTCTGTGAACCTGAGTGTTCCAGCTTCATCCTCCTACAGTCTCCCTGACTGCTTCCTTGATTGCTGCCTACCTGCAAACAATCATCACAGAGTCTCCAGCACTCTATCTTCCTTTACCTTCTCCCTCTGCTTGAAATATACAAACAGATTTCTAGGCTCTGATACCTCTTGACGTATTAAGAGGCCACGACCACACCCCGTCGCGCTCTCCTGCTCACAGGATCATTCTCATTCACTCATTCATGAGCTGAATTGGCTCCTTGGACTCCCAATGGAATCTCCGCTAAAATCCCGATCCACAGGTCCTTCTCATTCACCCGCACGGTCTTCTGCACCTAACTGTGGTTGTCCTCGACTCGGTTTCAAGGTTCGGGGTTTCCTCCCTTCTGATGTCGACGACTCCTGTTCCCGTGATCTCTCAAACTCCGATGAGCTCTCTTCCGGCCTTAGACCCTCCTCACTATGCCCTCTGGTCCATATGACCGCTCTCCATAAGACCGCAACCTTATATCCTCTTGTCAGGGTTTTTGGCTTCAAAATCACGATGCACTCAAATTCTCGTTAGCCCTCCAGGATAAGCTCCTGGTCCATGTGACATCCCCCTATATGACCACAGCCATACCTCCTCATCGGGGTTTCGGACTTTCCAATGTCAAGATGCAATCGTCCTCAGGATTTGTGATTCCTTGAATCCCGATGCGCTCTTCACGTGTTAGCCCTCTTAGCTAGACTCTGGTCAATATGACGGTTATCCCTGTGACCTCAGTCTTGTCTCTCGTCGGGGTTTCAAACTTTTCAATGCCGCAATGCATTGGCTCACGGGATTCCCGATTCCTCGAATCTTGACTCTCCGGTTTGCTGATAGTTGGCCCCTCATGATGGTGCTTTCATCATCTCTGATATGCTGATAGCTAGCTTCCACTTATCGGGGTTCCAGACTTCGCGATTCCAAAATGCATAAACACCTTGTCACCAGGATTCCCGATATCCCGATGACCCAAACACCAATCAACAACTTCCTGTCGACCTTTCCCCGAAGGTGCCGATTGCTGCCACGCGTCCCCACTAACGGACAGTCCTGATTAACTCTCGGGGTTTCGAGACTTCTGAGGTCCTGACTTCTTCGACTTGAGGAACTCCGATTTCCCGATGCCGAATATGCCGACTCTCTTCGAATTTCTGACACCTGTCTCCAGAAATGGACGGTCTAGATCGCTCCAGTGTTTCGAGACTTGGAATGTCCCGATCTTTTGTCTTCGAGACTCCCGATAGCCAATGGCTGAAGTCCCGATGGTAAACCTCGTGCAACTTATGTCTGATCCGACGACTGATGGGTATCTTCTCAAGATATGACGGCCCAGATCCGTTCTCCTGCATGCTTACTCCAGAGGTTAAACTCTGAGCATCTTCTCCCGATCCAATGGCTGACGGGATTCTGTGTGAACTTCCAATGGTCTACAATCTCCTCTTCTGTGTACTTCTCTTGACGCCTTGCTGGACATGAAAACCAACGGTCTAGATCTTCTCTGTCGATCTGATGGATGCTGTGCTCCCTCCTGAGCTTGCACACTCCTTCTTCCCAGACTTGGAAGAATTTCAAAAGCCTAAAGGCCTCAACCTTTGCTTCATCTCCGCAAACTCCACGACTGTGAGTTCTCGACTGTGCATGTAAAAATGTTGTCCCTCCTGAGCTTTGGGGAAATTTGAACTCTCCAAAGAGTTCTTCAGCCTTTGCACTCCTTGCAGTCTGAATCTATGCATGAAAGCACTTGCCCTACTGAGCTTATCCTTCTTCTACTCTAGCAACCTCTTGCGAAGCCTTTCAGGGTGTTCAGCAACCTTGAGAAGGTTCCCTCAGTGGACCATTCCTCACTTCCAAAACTCAAAGAGTTTTTCTCTTCTTGTGACTACCTGCACACGGTCTCAAAGCCCACCTGGAAGAGTGTCTTCCTCCAGAACTTCCAGCAGTTCTGTCTTCCTTCTGTGCACCTATGCACTTGCTCGATGCCCACTTGGCAGAGCTCTCAGAATCCTCAGTGATTCTGCTTCCTTTGAACTCACAACAAAGTTCCTTCCTCAATGCACCACTGTGCACACGCTCAATGCCCACTTGGCAGAGATCTACAAAATTCACAGCAGAATTCTGTTTGCAACTGTTTCTCTCATACACAGCATATCCTCCAAGGTATTCAACAACCTTGAGGTCTTCCTCTGAGTTGATAATTTCAGCTTCTTGTGCCGCATCACATCTTTGTCTGACTCCGCAGAGTTCAGAAGTGCTTCCTCTGTGCACGGCCCTCAGAACCCACAATGTTCTATCACACCCTCTTGGTGTGAAGCCTCAAATACCTTCACCTGAAATCAAACAGACTCCCTGCAAATGCCTAACATACATCTACAACATATAAAGAACACTCACAGACATCCACATAACACAGAAATACATGCAGGAAAAACTGCTTCTGTTTATATTAAAAATGGCAAATGCCTGTAATTACAAGGTGTTCTCCAGCTCTCTCTGGCTCTTCTAAGACTTCTCTTCATCTAACCTCACTTACTCTTCTCCCTACAAAAAATGAGATCTAAAATCTCTTTTACCTGAGGGGGATCTTCAAGCGCTTCCCTCCAACCTACCTACCCTATTAAATTGCATTGAATGGGCTATCTAGTCCGCTATCGGATCTAGATCTCAGCCATTCAAACATTAATGGCCAATCTTATCTACAGCCTGCACAAAGGCACAGCTCTACAGCTCACCAGCCTACAACATTAAATTACATTCAATTGAAATTTTAAATGAGGCTGCGCCTCTCTCTTAGCGTGCGTTTTGAATTCGCTGGTGTGGCTGGCTGGCTGGATGGCTGATGTGGAGAGATGCTCCTGCATTATACTCCTCAGTTGCAAAATTCATGAGCTCTTTCTCATGAGCTTCCCATCTCAGCTGTTGGAAATCCTCCTGGATCCCAAACAAATATCTAGAGTTGTTCATCCGCTCCATCCTACTGTTGCTGCTGCTTCTGCGCTGCTGCTGCTACTACTTCCTTTCTTTTACTCAGTTTTTCCTCACTGACAGTTTCTGCTGACCCCAACATCAGCCTTTTGATCTCTTCTATTACTTCATCCAGCTGCTCCAGTGGCTAGCTCTGTTCATGCAGTCTCCTCAGTTGCAAAAATTTTCTGTAGATGGGTAGATCATCACGATCTACCATGCCTTCTTCATCTTCATTTGTGGCCTCAAGTTAGCACTCTGTTGCAGACTTCAGTTCTGTAGTCTCCCTTTGACTGACTGGTTGGTCAGTCACCTTCTCTGACATCTCAACTTCTGTCAGTTCCCTTGATGGCTCTGGATTGTTCAGCCAATCGTCCAGCATCTCTAGCTCCATCTCCCATGGAGTGATAAATCTGCCTGCTTGCTCTTTGGCTTCCTTTGCTGCTAGCTTCCGTGCTACAACTTCTTTCTTTTCAGCTCCCTGGCTGAAATCATTGATACACTCCTCAAAATTCTCATTCTTATCTTCTTCTACTTGGGCAGCTTCTAAAGTCTTCTCTGATTCCTCTTGGATAGCCACAACTGACTATTCTCCCACTGCTGCTTCACTTGCAACACAATTGTCTGCCTCCTCCTGGGCAAATGGTAGGAATATTTGAATTCACCCAATCATCACACTGCTTCTCAAATATTCCTCCGTCAGCTGCACCTGCTGATCCCTTTCTGAGCTCACCTGCTCTGTCAGCTCCTCTGGCTGATTTTGACTCATTTTCTCATTCCTGCCCACCTGACAATATGAGACTTCTCTGCTGCCCTCCTGGAAGTCTTCGAGATCATGTAGCAATCTCCTTTCATTGCCTAGCTGGCAATGTAAAATTCCCTCGCTCTCTTCCTGACAGTCCGTGAGATCCTCAGCTGATCTCAACTCTGTTCCCTTTCCCACCTAGAAATCTGGAAACCTTCTACTACCGTCCTGGCAGTGCTTGAGATCTTCAGCTGATCTCATTCTGTTTCCCACCTGGCATATGAAATTCCCTTGCTTTCTTCCTGATAGTCCATGAGATCTCGCAGCGACCTCAGCTCATTGCCCTCTTGGCAATCTGGAATTTCTTCTCTGCCCTCCTGGCCGTGCTTGAGATCTTCAACTGATCTCATTTCAATTTCAAAATTGTTGAGACCTTCCCCGATCTCTGGTTTGCATATTTGAACCATTTCTTCCTCCGTTGCCTTGAGGTTTTCAGTGTACCTCAGCCACTCTTTTAACAGCCTACGCTATCTCATGACCATCAGCTCCCTGACTAGCCATTTTTCTTTCGACTTATTCATGGGCCGTTCATATACCCGTCTTGGCTTCTTATCCTGCCGCATATTCAATTCGAGCCTCGCCATTTCTCTTTTTATATATGCGAGCTCTTCATCTATGTCTTCTTGGCTCTATAGCTCTAAGGTTCTTTTTCCAGCAGATCCAAGGCCTTCAGTAGCCATCTTGTTGTCTTTGTTTGCCTTCCTGGCAAATTTTCTACTGTCACTCTGCGAACCTGAGTGTTCCAGCTTCATCCTCCTACAATCTCCCTGACTACTTCCTTGATTGCTACCTACCTACAAACAATCATCACAGAGTCTCCAGTGCTCTGTCTTCCTTTACCTTCTCCCTCTGCTTGAAATATACAAACAGAGTTCTAGGCTCTAATACCACTTGACGCAGTAAGAGGCCACGACCACACCCTGTCGCGCTCTCCTGCTCAGAAGATCATCCTCATTCACTCATTCATGATCCGAATTGGCTCCTTGGATTCCCAATGGAATCTTTGCTAAAAACTCGATCCACAGGTCCTTCTCATTCACCCGCACGGTCTTCTACACATAACCATTGTTGTCCCTGACTCAGTTTCGGGGTTCAGGGTTTCCTCCCTTCTGATGTCGAGAGCTCCTGTTCTCGCGATCTCTCGAACTCCAATGAGCTCTCTTCCGGCCTTAGCCCCTCTTGGCTATGCCCTCTGGTCAATATGACTGCTCTCCATAAGACCGCAGCCTTATATCCTCCTGTCAAGGTTTTTGGCTTCAAAATCTCGATGCGCTCAAATTTGCGTTAGCCCTCCAGGCTAAGCTCCTAGTCCATGTGACCTCCCCCTGTATGACTGCAGCCATACCTCCTCATCAGGGTTTTGAACTTTCCAATGTCAATATGAAATCGTCCTCAGGATTCACGATTCCTCGAATCCTGACGCTCTCTTCACGCATTAACCCTCTTGGCTAGACTCTGGTCAATATGACCGTTATCTCTCATTGGGGTTTCGGACTTTTAAATGCCGCAATGCATTGGCTCACAGGATTCCCGATTCCTCGAATCTGGACTCTCCGGTTTGTTGACAACTGGCTCCTCACGATGGCACTTTCCTCTTCTCTGATATGTTGACAGCGAGCTCCCACTTATCGGGGTTCTGGACTTAAGGATTCCAAAATGCATAAACGCCTTGTCACCAGGATTCCCGATATCCCAATGACCCAAACGCCAATCAACAACTTCCTGTCGGCCTTTCCCTAATGGCACCGATTGCTGCCACGCATCCCCACTAACGGACGATCCTCATTAACTCTTGGGGTTTCGAGACTTCTGAGGTCTCGACTTCTTCGACTTCAGGAACTCCGATTTCCCTATGCCGAATATCCCGACTCTCTTCGGATTTATGACACCTATCTCCCCAAATGGATGGTCCAGATCACTCCGGTGTTTCAAGATTTGGAATGTCCCAATATTTTGTCTTCAAGACTCCCGATAGCCGATGGATAAAGTCCTGATGGTAAACCTCGTGCAACTCCTGTCCGATCCGATGAATGACGGGTATCTTCTCAAGATTTGACGGCCCAGATCCATTCTCCTGTGCACTTACTCCAAAGGTTAAACTCTGAGCATCTTCTCCCGATCCAACGGCTGACGGGACTCTGTGTGAATATCCGACGGTCCAAAATCTCCTCTTCTGTGCACTTCTTCTGATGCCTTCCTGGACGTGAAAACCAATGGTCCATATATTCTTCTCCGCCGATCCGACGACTGCTGTGCTCCCTCCTGAGCTTGCACACTCCTTCTTCCCAGACTTGGAAGAATTTCAAAAGACTAAAGGCCTCAACCTTTGCTTCGTCTCCGTGAACTCCACGACTATGAGTTCTCTACTGTGCGTGTAAAAACGTTGTCCCTCCTGAGCTTTGGGGAACTTTGAACTCCCCAAAGAGTTCTTCAGCCTCTGCACTCCTTGCAGTCTGACTCTATGCATGAAAGCACTCGCCCTACTAAGCTTATCCTTCTTCTTCTCCAGCAACCTCTTGCTAAGCCTTTCAGGGTGTTCAGCAACCTTGAGAAGTTTCCCTTAGTGGACCATTCCTCACTTCCAAAACTCAAAGAGTTTTTCTCTTCTTGTGCCTACCTGCACACAGTCTCAATGCCCACCTGGCAAGGTGTCTTCCTCCAGAATTTCCAACAATTTTGTCTTCCTTCTGTGCACCTATGCACCTTCTCGATGCCCACTTGGTAGAGATCTCAGAATCCTCAGTGATTCTGCTTCCTTTGAACTCACAGCAGAGTTCCTTCCTCAATGCACCACTGTGCACACACTCAATACCCACTTGGCAGAGCTCTACAGAATTCATAGCAGAATTTTGTCTGCAACTGTGTCTCTTATACACAACCTAGCCTCCAATGTATTCAACAACCTTGAGGTCTTCCTCTGACTTGATGATTTCATCTTCTTGTGCCGCAACACGTCTTTGTCTGAATCTGCAGAGTTCAGAAGTGCTTCCTCTGTGCATGGCTCTCAGAACCCATAGCATTCTGTCACACCCTCCTAGCGTGAAGCCTCAAATACCTTCACCTGAAATCAAATACACTCCCTGCAAATGCCTAACATACATCTACAACATATAAACAACACTCACAGACATCCACATAACACATAAATACATGCAGGAAAAACTGCTTCTGTTTATATTAAAAATGGCAAATGCCTGTAATTACAAGGTGTTCTCGAGCTCTCTCTGGCTCTTCTTACACTTCTCTTCATCTAACCTCACTAACTCTTCCCCCTACACAAAATGAGATCTGAAATCTCTTTTACCTGAGGGGGCTCTTCAAGCGCTTCCCTCCAACCTACCTACCCTATTCAATTGCATTGAATGGGTTGTCTAGTCCGCTATCAGATCTAGATCTCATCCATTCAAACATTAATGGATGATCTTATCTAATGCCTGCACAAAGGCACAACTCTACAGCTCACCAGCCTACAACATTAAATTACATTCAATTGAAATTTTAAATGAGGCTGCGCCTCTCTCTTAGCGTGAGATTTGAATTTGTTGGCATGGCTGGCTGGCTGGCTGGATGACGTGGAGAGATGCTACTGCATCATACTTCTCAGCTGCAAAATTCATGAGCTCCTTCTCATGAGCGTCCCATCTCAGCTGTTGGAAATCCTCCTGGATCCCAAGCAAATATCTGGATCTGTTCATCCACTCCATCCTGCTGCTACTGCTGGTTCTGCGCTACTGCTGCTACTACTTCCTTTCTTTTGCTCAGCTTTTCCTCACTGGCAGTTTCTGCTGACCCCAACATCAGCCTTCTGATCTCTTCTATTACTTCGTCTATCTGCCCCAGTGGCTAGCTCTGTTCATGCAGTCTCCTCAGCTGCAAAAATTTTCTGTAGATGGGTAGATCATCATGATCTCCCATGCCTTCTTCATCTTCATCTGTGGCCTCAAGTTGGCAGTCTGTTGCAGACTTCAGTTCTGTAGTCTCCCTTTGACTGATTGGCTGGTCAGTCACCTTCTCTGACAGCTCAACTTCTGTCGGTTCCCTTGCTGGCTCTGGATTGTTCAGCCAATCGTCCAGCATCTCTAGCTCCATCTCCCATGGAGTGATAAATCTGCCTGCTTTCTCTTTGGCTTCCTTTTCTTCTAGCTTCAGTGCTACAGCTTCTTTCTTTTTAGATCCCTGGCCGAAATCATTGAGACACTCCTCAGAATGCTCATTCTTATCTTCTTCTACTTGGGCAGCTTCTAAAGTCTGCTCTGATTCCTCTTGGTTGGACACAACTGACTGTTCTCTCGCTGCTGCTTCACCTGCAACAAAATTTTCTGCCTCCTCCTGGGCAAATGGTAGGAATAATTGAATTCTCCCAATCATCACACAACTTCTCAAATCTTCCTCCGTCAGCTACACCTACTGATCCCTTTCCGAGCTCACCTACTCTGTCAGCTCCCTCTGGCTGATTTTGACTCATTTGCTCATTCCTTCCCACCTGGAAATATGAGACTTCTCTGCTGCCCTCCTGGCAGTCTTCGAGATCTTGCAACAATCTCCTTTCATTGCCTAGCTGGCAATGTAAAATTCCCTCGCTGTCTTCCTAACAGTCCGTGAGATCCTCAGCTGATCTCAACTCTGTTCCCTTGCCCACCTGGAAATCTGGAAACCTTCTACTACCCTCCTGGCAGTGCTTGAGATCTTCAGCTGATCTCATTCTATTGCCCACCTGGCCATATGAAATTCCCTTGCTGTCTTCCTGACAGTCCGTCAGATATCGTAGTGACCTTAGCTCATTGCCCTCCTGGCAATCTGGAATTTCTTCTCTGTCCTCCTGACAGTGCTTGAGATCTTCAGCTCATCTCATTTCAATTTCAAAATTGTTGAGACATTCCCCGATCTCTGGTTCGCATATTTGAACCATTTCTTCCTCTGTTGCCTTGAGGTTTTCATTGTACCTCAGCCACTCTTTTAACAGCCTATGCTATCTCATGACCATCAGCTCCCTGACTAGCCATTTTACTTTTGGCTTCTTCATGGGCCATTCATATACCCATCTTGGCTTCTTATCCTGCCGCATCTTCAATTCAAGCCTTGCCATTTCTTTTTTTATATATGCGAGCTCTTCATCTATGTCTTCTTGGCTCCGTAGCTCTAAGGTTCTTCTTCCAACAGATCCACAACCTTCAGTAGCCATCTTGCTGTCTCTGTTTTCCTTCCTGGAAAATTTGCTACTGTCACTTTGTGAACCTAAGTGTTCCAGCTTCATCCTCCTACAATCTCCCTGACTGCTTCCTTGATTGCTGCCTACCTGCAAAAAATCATCACAGAGTCTCCAACGCTCTGTCTTCCTTTACCTTCTCCCTCTGCTTGAAATATACAAACAGAGTTCTAGGCTCTAATACCACTTGACGCAGTAAGAGGCCATGACCACACCCTGTCGCACTCTCCTTCTCACAGGATCGTTCTCATTCACTCATTCATGAGCCGAATTGGCTCCTTGGACTCCCAATGGAATATCTGCTAAAAACCCAATCCACAGGTCCTTCTCATTCACCCGCACGGTCTTTTGCACCTAACTATGGCTGTCCCTGACTCAGTTTCGAGGTTCAGGGTTTCCTCCCTTCTGATGTCGAGAGATCCTGTTCCCGTGATCTCTCAAACTTCGATGAGCTCTCTTCCAGCCTTAGCCCCTCCTGGCTATGCCCTCTGGTCGATATGACCGCTCTTCATAAGACCACAGCCTTATATCCTCCTGTCGGGGCTTTTGGCTTCAAAATCCCGATGCGCTCAAATTTGCGTTAGCCCTCCAGGCTAAGCTCCTAGTCCATGTGACCTCCCCCTATATGGCTGCAGCCATACCTCCTCATCGAGGTTTCGAAATTTCCAATGTCAAGATGCAATCGTCCTCAGGATTCATGATTCCTCGAATCCCGATGCTCTCTTCACACATTAACCCTCTTGGCTAGACTGGTCAATATAACCGTCATCTCTCGTTGGGGTTTCGAACTTTTCAATGCCGCAATGCATTGGCTCACAGGATTCCCAATTTCTCGAATCCTGACTCTCCGGTTTGTTGACAGCTGGCCCCTCACGATGGTGCTTTCCTCTTCTCTAATATGCTGACAACTAGCTCCCACTTATCGGGGTTCCGCACTTAAGGATTCCAAAATGCATAAACACCTTGTCACCAGGATTCTCGATATCCCGATGACCCAAACGCGGATCAACAACTTCCTATAGGCCATTCCCTGATGGCGCCAATTTCTACCACGTGTGCCCACTAACGGATAGTCCTGATTAACTCTTGAGGTTTCGAGACTTCTGAGGTCCCGACTTCTTCGACTTCAGGAACTCTGATTTCCCGATGCCAAATATCTCGACTCTCTTCAGATTTATGACACCTATCTCCCCAAATGGACGATCCATATCGCTCCTATGTTTCAAGATTTGGAATGTCCCAATCTTTTGTCTTCGAGACTCCCGATAGTCGATGGCAAAAGTCCCGATGGTAAACCTCGTGCAGCTCCTGTCCGATCCGATGACTGACGGGTATCTTCTCAAGATTTGACGGCCCAGATCCATTCTCCTGCGCGCTTACTCCAGAGGTTAAACTCTGAGCACCTTCTCCCGATCCAATGACTGACAGGATTCTATGTGAACATCTGATGGTCCACAATCTCCTCTTCTATGCGCTTCTCCTAACGCCTTCCTGGACGTGAAAACCAATGGTCTAGATCTTCTTCTCTACCGATCCGACGGCTATTGTGCTCCCTCCTGAGCTTGCACACTCCTTCTTCCCAGACTTGGAAGAATTTCAAAAGACTAAAGGCCCCAACCTTTGCTTCGTCTCCATGAACTCCACGACTGTGAGTTCTCGACTGTGCGTGTAAAAATGTTGTCCCTCCTGAGCTTTAGGGAGATTTGAACTCCCCAAAGAGTTCTTCAGCCTCTGCACTCCTTGCAGTCTGACTCTATGCGTGAAATCACTCGCCCTACTGAGCTTATCCTTCTTCTACTCCAGCAACCTCTTTCTAAGCCTTTCAGGGTGTTCAACAACCTTGAGAAGGTTCCCTCAGTGGACCATTCCTCACTTCCAAAACTCAAAGAGTTTTTCTCTTCTTGTGCCTACCTGCACATAGTCTCAATGCCCACCTGGCAAGGTGTCTTCCTCCAGAATTTCCAGCAGTTTTGTTTTCCTTCTATGCACCTATGCACCTGCTCGATGCCCACTTGGCAGAGCTCTCAGAATCCTAAGTGATTCTGCTTCCTTTGAACTCACATCAGAGTTCCTTCCTCAATGCACCACTGTGCACACGCTCAATGCCCACTTGGCAGAGCTCTACAGAATTCACAGTAGAATTCTGTTTGCAACTGTGTCTCTTATACACAACCTAGCCTCCAAGGTATTCAGCAACCTTGAGGTCTTCCTCTGACTTGATGATTTCAGCTTCTTGTGCCGCAACACGTCTTTGTCTGACTCCTTAGATTTCATAAGTGCTTCCTCTGTGCATGGCTCTCAGAACCCGTAGCATTCTATCACACCCTCCTGGTGTGAAGCCTCAAATACCTTCACCTGAAATCAAACAGACTCCCTGCGAATGCCTAACATACATCTACAACATATAAAGAACACTCACAGACATCCACATAACACAGAAATACATGCAGGAAAAACGGCTTCTGTTTATATTAAAAATGGCAAATGCCTATAATTACAAGGTGTTCTCGAGCTCTCTCTGGCTCTTCTTAGACTTCTCTTCATCTAACCTCACTTACTCTTCTCCCTACAAAAAATGAGATCTGAAATCTCTTTTACCTGAGGGGGCTCTTCAAGCACTTCCCTCCAACCTACCTACCCTATTCAATTGCATTGAATGGGCTGTCTAGTCCGCTATCGGATCTAGATCTCAGCCATTCAAACATTATTGGTCGATCTTATCTACAGCCTGCATAAAGGCACAACTCTATAGCTCACCAGCCTACAACATTAAATTACATTCAATTCAAATTTTAAATGAGGCTACGCCTCTCTCTTAGCAAGTGATTTGAATTCGCTGGCATGGCTGGCTGACGTGGAGAGATGCTCCTGCATCATACTCCTCAGCTGCAAAATTCATGAGATCCTGCTCATGAGATTTGCATCTCAGTTGTTGGAAATCCTCCTGGATCCCAAACAAATATCTGGAACTTCTCATCCACTCCATCCTGCTGCTGCTGCTGCTTCTGTGCTGCTGCTGCTGCTTCTGCGCTGCTGCTGCTACTACTTCCTTTCTTTTGCTCAGCTTTTCCTCACTGGTAGTTTCTGCTGACCCCAACATCAACCTTCTGATCTCTTCTATTACTTCGTCCAGCTGCTCCAGTGGTTGGCTCTGTTCATGCAATCTCCTCAGCTACAAAAAATTTCTGTAGATGGGTAGATCATCCCGATCTCCCATGCCTTCTTCATCTTCATCTGTGGCCTCAAGTTGGCACTCTGCTGTAGACTTCAGTTCTGCAGTCTCCCTTTGACTGACTGGCTGGTCAGTCACCTTCTCTGACAGCTCAACTTCTGTCAGTTCCCTTGCTGGCTCTGGATTGTTCAGCCAATCATCCAACATCTCTAGCTCCATCTCCCATGGAGTGATAAATCTGCCTGCTTGCTCTTTGGCTTCCTTTGCTGCTAGCGTCAGTGCTACAACTTCTTTCTTTTCAGCTCCCTGGCCGAAATAATTGAGACACTCCTCAGAATGCTCATTCTTATCTTCTTCTACTTGGGAATCTTCTAAAGTCTTCTCTGATTCCTCTTGGACAGCCACAACTGACTCTTCTCCCGCTTCTGCTTCACCTGCAACACAATTTTCTGCCTCCTCCTGGGAAAATGGTAGGAATATTTGAATTCCCCCAATCATCACATGGCTTCTCAAATATTCCTCCGTCAGCTGTACCTGCTGATCCCTTTCCGAGCTCACCTGCTCTGTCATCTCCTCTGGTTGATTTTGACTCATTTGCTCATTCCTGCCCACCTCGCAATATGAGACTTCTCTGCTGCCCTCCTGGTAATCTTCGAGATCCCTCAGTGATCTCCTTTCATTACCTAGATGGCAATGTAAAATTCCCTCACTGTCTTCCTGATAGTCCGTGAGATCCTCAACTGATCTCAACTCTGTTCCCTTGCCCACCTGGAAATCTGGAAACCTTCTACTGCCCTCCTGGCAGTGCTTGAGATCTTCAACTAATCTCATTCTATTGCCCACCTTGCCATATGAAATTCCCTTGCTGTCTTCTTGACAGTCCATGAGATCTCACAACGACCTCAACTCATTGCCTTCTTGGCAATCTGGAATTTCTTCTCTGCCCTCCTAGCAGTGCTTAAGATCTTCAGCTGATCTCATTTCAATTTCAAAATTGTTGAGACCTTCCCCAATCTCTGGTTCGCATATTTGAACCATTTCTTCCTCCGTTGCCTTGAGGTTTTCAGTGTACCTCAGCCACTCTTTTAACAGCCTACGCTGTCTCATGACCATCAGCTCCCTAACTAGCCATTTTGCTTTCGGCTTCTTCATGGGCCATTCATATACCCATCTTGGCTTCTTATCCTACCGCATCTTCAATTCGAGCCTCGCCATTTCTCTTTTTATATATGCGAGCTCTTCATCTATGTCTTCTTGGCTCCATAGCTCTAAGGTTCTTCTTCCAGCAGACCCACGGCCTTCAGTAGCCATCTTGCTGTCTCTGTTTGCCTTCCTGGAAAATTTTCTACTGTCACTCTGCGAACCTGAGTGTTCCAGCTTCATCCTCCTACAATCTCCCTGACTGCTTCCTTGATTACTGCCTACCTGCAAACAATCATCACAGAGTGTCCAACGCTCTGTCTTCCTTTACCTTCTCCCTCTGCTTGAAATATACAAATAGATTTCTAGGCTTTGATACCACTTGATGCAGTAAGAGGCCACGACCACACCCTGTCACGCTCTCCTGCTCACAGGATCATTCTCATTCACTCATTCATGAGCTGAATTGGCTCCTTGGACTCGCAATGGAAACTTTGCTAAAAACCCGATCCACAGGTCCTTCTCATTCACCCGCACGCTCTCCTGCACCTAACTGTGGTTGTCCTCGACTCAGTTTCGGGGTTCAGGGTTTCCTCCCTTCTGATGTCGAGACCTCCTGTTCCCTTGATCTCTCGAACTCTAATGAGCTCTCTTCTAGCCTTAGCCCCAACTGGCTATGCCCTCTGGTCGATATGACCACTCTCCACAAGACCGCAACCTTATATCCTTCTGTCGGGGTTTTTGGCTTCAAAATCCCGATGCGCTCAAATTCGCGTTAGCCCTCCAGGCTAAGCTCCCAGTCCATGCGACCTCCCCCTATATGAATGCAACCATACCTCCTCATCGGGGTTTCAAACTTTCCAATGTCAAGATGCAATTGTCCTCAGGATTCACGATTCCTTGAATCCCGACGCTCTCTTCATGCATTAACCCTCTTGGCTAGACTCTGGTTAATATGACCGCTATCCCCGTGACCTCAGTCTTATCTCTCGTTGGGGTTTCAGACTTTTCAATGCCGTAATGCATTGGCTCATAGGATTCCCGATCCCTCGAATCCCGACTCTCCGGTTTGTTGACAGCTAGCCCCTCACGATGGAACTTTCCTCTTCTCTAATATGCTGACAACAAGCTCCCACTTATCAGGGTTCCAGACTTCACGATTCCAAAATGCATAAACACCTTGTCACCAGGATTCCCGATATCCCGATGACCCAAACGTTGATCAACAACTTCATGTCGGCTTTTCACTAATGGCACTGATTGCTACCACATGTCCCCACTAACGGACGGTCCTAATTAACTTTTGGTGTTTCGAGACTTCTGAGGTCTTGACTTCTTTGACTTCAGGAAATCCGATTTCCCGATGCCTAATATCCCGACTCTCTTCGGATTTATGACACCTATCTCCCCAAACTGACGGTCCAGATCGCTCTGGTGTTTCAAGATTTGGAATGTACCGATCTTTTTTCTTTGAGACTCCCGATAGCCGATGGCTAAAGTCTCGATGGTAAACCTTGTACAGCTCCTGTCCGATCCGATGACTAATGGATATCTTCTCAAGATTTGACAGCCCAGATCCATTCTCCTGCATGCTTAATCCAGAGGTTAAACTCTGAGCATCTTCTCCCGATCCAACGGCTGACGAGATTCTATGTGAACATCCGATGGTCCACAATCTCCTCTTCTATGTGCTTCTCCTGACGCCTTCCTAGATGTGAAAACCAATGGTCCAGATCTTCTTTTCTGCCGATCCGATAGCTACTGTGCTCCCTCCTGAGCTTGCACACTCCTTCTTCCCAAACTTGGAAGAATTTCAAAAGACTAAAGGCCTCAACCTTTGCTTCGTCTCCGCGAACTCCATGACTGTGAGTTCTCGACTGTGCATGTAAAAACGTTGTCCCTCCTGAGCTTTGGGGAACTTTGAACTCCCTAAAGAGTTCTTTAGCCTCTGCACTCCTTGCAATCCGACTCTGTGCATGAAAGCACTCACCCTACTAAGATTATCCTTCTTCTTCTCCAGCAACCTCTTGCTAAGCCTTTCAGGGTGTTCAACAACGTTGAGAAGGTTCCCTTAGTGGACCATTCCTCACTTCCATAACTCAAAGAGTTTTTCTCTTCTTGTGCCTACCTGCACACAGTCTCAATGCCCACCTGGCAAGGTGTCTTCCTCCAGAATTTCCAGCAGTTTTGTCTTCCTTCTATGCACCTATGCACCCACTTGATGCCCACTTGCAAGAGCTCTCAGAATCCTCAGTGATTCTGCTTCCTTTGAACTCACAGCAGAGTTCCTTCCTCAATGCACCACTGTGCACACGCTCAATGCCCACTTGGCAGAGCTCTACAGAATTCACAGCAGAATTTTGTCTGCAACTGTGTCTCTTATACACAACCTAGCCTCCAAGGTATTCAACAACCTTGAGCTCTTCCTCTGAGTTGATGATTTCAGCTTCTTGTGCCGCAACACGTCTTTGTCTGACTCCACAGAGTTCAGAAGTGCTTCCTCTGTGCACGACTCTCAGAACCCGTAGCGTTCTGTCACACCCTCCTGGTGTGAAGCCTCAAAGACCTTCACCTGAAATCAAATAGACTCCCTGCAAATGCCTAACATACATCTACAACATATAAAGAATACTCACAGACATCCACATAACACAGAAATACATGCAGGAAAAACTGCTTCTGTTTATATTAAAAATGCCAAATGCCTGTAATTACAAGGTGTTCTCGAGCTCTCTCTTGCTCTTATTAGACTTCTCTTCATCTAACCTCACTTACTCTTCTCCCTACACAAAATGAGATCTGAAATCCCTTTTACCTGAGGGGGCTCTTCGAGCGCCTCCCTCCAACCTACCTACTCTATTCAATTGCATTGAATGGGTTGTCTAGTCTGCTATCGGATCTAGATCTCAGCCATTCAAACATTAGTGGCTGATCTTATATACAGCCTGCACAAAGGCACGACTCTACAACTCACCAGCCTACAACATTAAATTACATTCAATTCAAATTTTAAATGAGGTTGCGCCTCTCTCTTAGCGTGCGATTTGAATTCCCTCGCGTGACTGGCTGGCTGGCTAGGTGACGTGGATAGATGCTCCTACATCATACTCCTCAGATGCAAAATTCATGAGCTCCTGCTCATGATATTCCCATCTCAACTGTTGGAAAGCCTCCTGGATCCCAAACAAATATCTGGAGTTGTTCATCCGCTCAATCCTGCTGTTGTTGTTGCTTCTGCGCTGCTGCTGCTACTGCTTCCTTTCTTCTGCTCATCTTTTCCTCACTAGAAGTTTCTGCTGACCCCAACATGAGCCTTCTGATCTCTTCTATTACTTCGTCCAGCTGCTCCAGTGGTTGGCTCTGTTCATGCAGTCTCCTCAGCTGCAAAATTTTTCTGTAGATGGGTAGATCATCATGATCTCCCATGCCTTCTTCATCTTCATCTGTGGCCTCAAGTTGCAATTCTGCTGCAGTCTTCAGTTCTGTAGTCTCCCTTTGACTTACTCGTTGTTCAGTCACCTTCTTTGATAGCTCAACTTATGTCAGTTCCCTTGCTGGCTCTGGATTGTTCAGCCAAACCTCCAACATCTCTAGCTCCATCTCCCATGGAGTGATAAATCTGCCTGCTTTCTCTTTGGCTTCCTTTGCTACTAGCTTCAGTGCTACAACTTCTTTCTTTTTATCTCCTTGGCCGAAATCATTGAGACACTCCTCAGAATGCTCATTCTTATCTTCTTCTACTTGGGCAGCTTCTAAAGTCTTCTTCGATTCCTCTTGGACAGCCACAACTGACTGTTCTCCCACTACTTCTTCACCTACAACACAATTTTCTGCCTCCTCCTGGGAAAATGGTAGGAATATTTGAATTCCCCCAATCATCACACGACTTCTCAAATCTTCCTTCGTCAACTGCACCTGCTGATCCCTTTCCGAGCTCACCTGCTCTGTCAGCTCCTTTGGCTAATTCTGACTCATTTTCTCATTCCTGCCCACCTGGCAATATGAGACTTCTCTATTGCCCTCCTGGTAGTCTTCGAGATCCCACAACGATATCCTCTCATTTCCCAGCTAGCAATGTAAAATTCCCTAGCTGTCTTCCTGACAGTCTGTGAGATCCTCAGCTGATCTCAACTCTGTTCCCTTGCCCACCTGGAAATTTGGAAACCTTCTACTGCCCTCCTGGCAGTGCTTGAGATATTCAACTGATCTCATTCTATTGCCCACCTAGCCATATGAAATTCCCTTGCTGTCTTTCTGACAGTCCATGAGATCCCGCAGTGATCTCAGCTCATTTCCCTCTTGGCAATTTCAAATTTCTTCTCTGCCCTCCTGGAAGTGCTTGAGATCTTCAGCTGATCTCATTTCAATTTCAAAATCGTTGAGACCTTCCCCGGTCTCTGGTTCGCATATCTGAACCATTTCTTCCTCCATTTCCTTGAGGTTTTCAGCATACCTCAGCCACTCTTTTAACAACCTATGCTCTCTCATGACCATCAGCTCCCTAACTAGCCATTTTGCTTTCGGCTTCTTCATGGGCCATTCATATACCCATCATGGCTTCTTATCCTGCCGCATCTTCAATTCGAGCCTCACCATTTCTCTTTTTATATATGCGAGCTCTTCATCTATGTCTTCTTGGCTCCATAGCTCTGAGGTTCTTCTTCCAGCAGATCCACGGCCTTTAGTAGCCATCTTACTGTCTCTATTTGCCTTCTTGGAAAATCTGCTGCTGTCACTCTGCGAACCTGAGTGTTCCAACTTCATCCTCCTACAGTCTCCATGACTGCTTCCTTGATTGCTGCCTACCTGCAAACAATCATCATAGAGTCTCCAGCGCTCTGTCTTCCTTTACCTTCTCCCTCTGCTTGAAATATACAAACAGAGTTCTAGGCTCTGATACCACTTGACGCAGTAAGAGGCCACGACCACACCCCATCGCGTTCTCCTGCTCACAGGATCGTTCTCACTCACTCATTCATGAGCCGAATTGGCTCCTTGGAATCCCAATGGAATCTCTGCAAAAAACCCAATCCACAGGTCCTTCTCATTCACCCGCACGGTCTTCTGCACCTAACTGTGGTTGTCCCCGACTCAGTTTCGAGGTTCGGGGTTTCCTCCCTTCTGATGTCGAGAGCTCCTGTTCCCACAATCTCTCGAACTCCGATGAGCTCTCTTTTGGCCTTAGCCCCTCCTGGCTATGCCCTCTGGTCGATATGACCGCTCTCTATAAGACTGCAGCCTTATATCCTCCTGTCGGGGTTTTTGGCTTCAAAATCCCGATGCGTTCAAATTCTCGTTAGCCCTCCAGGCTGAGCTCCTAGTCCATGTGACCTCCCCCTATATGACCGCAGCCATACCTCCTCATCGGGGTTTTGAACTTTCCAATGTCAAGATGCAATCATCCTTAGTATTCGTGATTCCTCAAATCCCGATGCGCTCTTCATGCGTTAACCCTCTTGGCTAGACTCTGGTCAATATGACGGTTATCCCCGTGACCTCAGTCTTGTCTATCGTCGGGGTTTCATACTTTTCAATGCTGCAATGCATTGGCTCATGGGATTCCTGATTCCTCGAATCCCGGCTCTCCGATTTGCTAACAGCTGGCCCCTCACGATGGCGCTTTCCTCTTCTCTGATATGCTGACAACTGGCTCCCACTTATCGGGGTTCCAGAGTTCACAATTCCAAAATGCATAAACACCTTATCACTAGGATTCCCGATATCCCGATGACCCAAACGCCTGTCAACAACTTCCTGTCGGCCTTTCCCCGATAGTGCCGATTGTTGTCACGCGTCCTCACTAACGGACGGTCCTGATTAACTCTCGGGTTTTCGAGACTTCTGAGGTCCCGACTTCTTCGACTTCAGGAACTCAGATTTCCCGATGCCAAATATCTCGACTCTCTTCGGATTTCTGACACCTGTCTCCCCAAACGGATGGTCCAGATCGCTCTGGTGTTTTGAGATTTGGAATGTCCCGATCTTTTGTCTTCGAGACTCCCGATAGCCGATGGCTAAAGTCCTGATGGTAAACCTCGTGCAACTCCTGTCTGATCCGATGACTGATGGGTAGCTTCTCAAGATTTGACGGTCCAGATCCGTTCTCCTGTGCGCTTACTCCAGAGGTTAAACTCTGAGCATCTTCTCCTGATCCAACGGGTGACGAGATTCTGTGTGAACATCCAACGGTCCACAATCTCCTCTTCTGTGCGCTTCTCCTGAAGCCTTCTTGGATGTGAAAACCAACGATCCAGATCTTCTTCTCTGCTGATCCAACGGCTGTTGTGCTCCCTCCTGAGCTTACACACTCCTTCTTCCCAGACTTGGAAGAATTTCAAAATCCTAAAGACCTCGACCTTTGCTTCATCTCTACAAACTCCACGACTCTGAGTTCTCAACTGTGCGCGTAAAAATGTTGTCCCTCCTGAGCCTTGGGGAACTTTGAACTCTCCAAAGAGTTCTTCAGCCTCTGCACTCCTTATAGTCTGACTCTGTGCATGAAAGCACTCGCCCTACTGAGCTTATCCTTCTTCTGCTCCAACAACCTCTTGCTAAGCCTTTCAGGGTGTTCAACACCCCTGAGAAGGTTCCCTCAATGGACCATTCCTCACTTCCAGAACTCAAAGTGTTTTTCTCTTCTTGTGCCTACCTGCACACAGTCTCAATGCCCACCTGGTAGAGTGTCTTCCTCCAGAACTTCCAGTAGTTTTGTCTTCCTTCTGTGCGCCTATGCACCCGCTAGATGCCCACTTGGCAGAGCTCTTAGAATACTTAGTGATTCTGCTTCCTTTGAACTCATAGCAAAGTTCCTTCCTCAATGCACCACTGTGCACACACTCAATGCCCACTTGGCAAAGCTCTACAGAATTCACAGCAGAATTTTGCCTGCAACTGTGTCTCTCATACACAGCCTAGCCTCCAAGGTATTCAACAACCTTGAGGTCTTCCTCTGAGTTGATGATTTCATCTTCTTGTGCCACAACACGTCTTTGTCTGACTCCGTAGATTTCAGAAGTGCTTCCTCTGTGCACATCTCTCAGACCCCGCAACGTTCTGTCACACCCTCCTAGTGTGAAGACTCAAAGACCTTCACCTGAAATCAAACAGACTCCCTGCAAATGCCTAACATACATCTACAGCATATAATGAACACTCACAGACATCCACATAACATAGAAATACATGCAGGAAAAACTACTTCTGTTTATATTAAAAATGACAAATGCCTATAATTACAAGGTGTTCTCGAGCTCTCTCTGGCTCTTCTTAGACTTCTCTTCATCTAACCTCACTTACTCTTCTCCCTACACAAAATGAGATCTGAAATCTCTATTACCTGAGGGGGCTCTTCGAGTGCTTCCCTCCAACCTACCTACCCTATTCAATTGCACTGAATGGGTTGTCTAGTCTGCTATCGGATCTAGATCTCAACCATTCAATCATTAATGGCCAATCTTATATACAGCCTGCACAAAGGCACAAATCTACAGCTCACCAGCCTACAACATTAAATTACATTCAATTGAAATTTTAAATGAGGCTGCGCCTCTCTTTTACCATGCGATTTGAATTCGCTGGCATGGCTGGCTGGTTGACATGGAGAGATGCTCCTGCATCATACTCTTCAGCTGCAAAATTCATGAGCTCCTGCTCATGAGCTTCCCATATCAACTGGTGGAAATCCTCCTGGATCCAAAACAAATATCTGGAGCTATTCATCCGCACCATCCTGCTGCTGCTGCTGCTTCTGCACTGCTACTGCTACTGCTTTCTTTATTCTGCTCATCTTTTCCTTGCTAGCAGTTTCTGCTGATCCAAACATCAACCTTCTGATCTCTTCTATTACTTTGTCTAGTTTCTCCAATGGTTGGCTCTGTTCATGCAGTCTCCTCAGCTGCAAAAATTTTCTGTAGATGGGTAGATCATCATGATCTCCCATGCCTTCTTCATCTTCATCTGTGGCCTCAAGTTGCCACTCTGCTACAGACTTCAGTTCTGCAGTCTCCCTTTGACTGACTCGTTGTTCAGTCACCTTCTCTGACAACTCAACTTCTGCCAGTTCCCTTGCTGGCTCTAGATTGTTTAGCCAATCCTCCAGCATCTCTAGCTCCATCTCCCATGGAGTGATAAATCTACCTGCTTGCTCTTTGGCTTCCTTTGCTGCTAGCTTCAGTGCTATAGCTTCTTTCTTTTCAGCTCCCTGGCCAAAATCATTGAGACACTCCTCAGAATGCTCATTCTTATCTTCTTCTACTTGGGCAGCTTCTAAAGTCTGCTCCGATTCCTCTTGGACAAGCACAACTGACTGTTCTCCCACTACTGCTTCACCCGCAACACAATTTTCTGCCTCCTCCTGGGCAAATGGTAGGAATATTTGAATTCACCCAATCATCACACGACTTCTCAAATCTTCCTCCGTCAGCTACACCTTCTGATCCCTTTTCGAGCTCACCTACTCTGTCAGATCCTCTGGCTGATTCTGACTCATTTTCTCATTCCTACCTACCTGGCAATATGAGACTTCTCTGCTACCCTCCTGGCAGTCTTCGAGATCCCACAGTGATCTTCTTTCATTGCCCAGCTGGGAATGTAAAATTCCCTCGCTGTCTTCCTGACAGTCTGTGAGATCCTCAACTGATCTCAACTTTATTCCCTTGCCCACCTAGAAATTTGGAAACCTTCTACTACCCTCCTGGCAGTGGTTGAGATCTTAAGCTGATCTCATTCTGTTGCCCACCTGACCATATGAAATTCCCTTGCTATCTTCCTGACAGTCCGTGAGATCCCGCAGTGACCTCAGCTCGTTTCCCTCCTGGCAATCTGGAATTTCTTCTCTGCCCTCCTAGCAGTGCTTGAGATCATCAGCTGATCTGATTTCAATTTCAAAATTGTTGAGACCTTCCACGGTCTCTGGTTCGCATATCTAAACCATTTCTTCCTCCGTTGCCCTGAGATTTTCAGCGTACCTCAACCACTCTTTTAACAGCCTACGCTGTCTCATGACCATCAGCTCCCTGACCAGCCATTTTTATTTCGGCTTCTTCATGGGCCATTCATATACCCATCTTGGCTGCTTATCCTATCGCATCTTCAATTCGAGCTTCGCCATTTCTCTTTTTATATATGCGAGCTCTTCATCTATGTCTTCTTGGCTCCATAGCTCCGAGGTTCTTCTTCCAGCAGATCCACAGCCTTTAGTAGCCATGTTGCTATCTCTGTTTGCCTTCCTGGAAAATCTGTTGCTGTCACTCTACGAACCTAAGTGTTCCAGCTTCATCCTCCTATAGTCTCCCTAACTGCTTGTTGGGCTCCGGATTTATAACATTTTCTTGCTGGTTCTTGAAGATATTGTTTACTCTCCTGAAGTCTTTTGTTAAGCAAATGGAATTCTTTCTGTGCTATTCATATTCTGTTACAAATATATGTTCCATTATATACAGAAATCATGAATTACTTCCAAAACCACAAATGAGCGAAGACTTCAACCATAAATGCAATAATAATCCTCTTCTGCGGAGAATAGATGAACTTTGCAAGAATGCAGGGTGTTGGCTGGTAGTGGATAATACTTATGATTATTTTATATGGGTTGAAACATACTTGTGTAGAGGCTCCACACATTATCAATGTATTCTCTTTTTCTAAAAGCTTATGGTATGATGGGCTGCATATCCTTCTGAAGTCGACGGCCTTGGAGCACAACTGTAACTGCTCAAAACACAAGATAATGTCCCAATATGTGTTTCAATCATTGGACAAAAGCTTGCTTTGTATTTCACTGGAGCTTGGCCTGAATGGGTGAAAGAAAGGGTTCAAAAGTTAAACAGAGATATAATTTTGGATGCACTGTCACCTCTTGGTGCAAATGTTGTAAAGGGTAGACAAGGAGTAATTTATCTCTGAAGAAATGTTACCAAATGGTGCTTCTGATGATGTTGAAGTTGTTAAATGGTTTGCAAAAAGAC
>SNQJ01S0011290.1:45533-97634 GCA_010110895.2 Picea sitchensis | reverse complement strand
TTAATTCGATACAAATGAAAGAACATGTATAGTACAATTAATAAAATTATCATGTGAGGTTTCTGCTACATTGTATACATGGGTGAATCGTACATGGAGAAAAGACTATTAATTGTCCCATAATATAACCACTTATAATTATTATACCATAGATCATTTCTCCCAAAAAAAAATGATATCATGGAATATATTTTAGAGGGACCAAAAGGCAATATACTGATAAATCCATAATATAGCCTAAATAAAAAATGTATTTTTATCTATACATTGAAAGTATAATTTAAATTCAATTAAATTCATTTTGAAGGAGATTTTATTGATAAGATCTCTTCTTGTCCCCATGGGGGATAGGGCTGAGTTGATTTTGTTGGTTTCTTTATAGTATTTTTTCCTTACCTCGTTGAATTGTATAGATTTGCACAAAAATGATTCTATAGAAATTGGCAAAAAAAACTACATGGAAAATCATTAACATCCTTTTCCTCTTTTATGATATAGTCAAGTATTTAAAGGAAGGTTTGCAATTTGGATTTATTTTTGGATACTTAGGTCCATTCCTCATTAATGTCTTGAAGCAATATACTCTCCTCTTTTACGATCTAGTCAAGTATTTAAAGGATGGTTTGCAATTTGGATTTCTTGTTGGATACCTAGGTCTATTACTCATTAATGTCTTGAAGCAATATAATCAATTTGCAAGTAGGAGTAATTACATTTTTTTTCATCCAAATTCTCTTCACCTATGCCAAGAGTTGTACAACTTGAAGAGTTATTTGGATTCTCCATTGCACTCTTACTATGGTCCCTCAAGATAGTGAGATTTTTCATGTCCTGATGCCTCTCCTCCTCTAAGATGTTAAGCCCCTCATGAGAAGAGGGATTGAATGGATCAATGTTTTGAGGTCCATCAATTATCCCCTCTGGGGAAACAATGTTTAGGCTAACATCTAAGCTAAATTTATCCATTACAATCTTTATGTCTATCTATTGGTTATTTTGATTAGCACCATTCCACCAAGTAGGCCTACGATTGTATTTCCTTTTAGCTAGGGGTCTACCAAAATTTGAGTGTTCCCTCACAACTCTATGATTAGAGAAATGGGTGATTTTATACCCTACAACAAATTAATATCTACACCAAAAAATTTGTTTATCATGTTCTAGCTTCTTTCTAGACATAGTTGACTACATTCAACCAAATATCCTCTAAAATACCTTTAGATAGATTAATTTCTATACATATCCACACATAGGTAATGCACTACCTTTCTACCATTTCAGGGTTGCAAAAGTAAAATTTACTAATACTACTCCCAATCTAATATTGCTACCTTTAAAAAGAATGGAATTTATAGGATACATGTCCTCAAGCATAACATTATCCTAAAAGGAAGAAAGGGCATAAACCAAAACCAAAAAATGGAAATTATTTACTTAACAACTATCATATGATGAAGAGGAATATAGTGTATAAAATCATTGGAATGATGATATAGATAAGGAGAACAATTGATCTCCATAAGTGCAAGTTGGGGAAAAAATGTTATTTACAATGGATAGAGAAGAAGACAATAATACCTTGAGGGTGATATATTGATCTGTAAACGAGGGGCTCATAGCCCACTTGCTTCACCAACATATATTCTTTGTAGAATTAAAGTTCTTATCTCTATCTTATCCTTGTACAAGTTGCTCTATCTACAGATATTCCACTAAGCCTTCGTCCTCCACCCTATACCCAGACCTTTCTTCTTCTGATTGCTAAGCCTATATGTAATATATACGCAACAACGAATAAGTTGATAAAAAAATATATCTCACTGTCCAATATGCCAATCAGGCCTAAATATTGGCTTATGTGTTCATTACTAATTTGAGTGTAGCTTCTCTGGACTCACCAAAACTCGAAATGCATATTAGTCTACTCATGAACCAATTACCAGTCCCTTGAGCTCTATTGTGATTTTCCTCAAAGGTAGGCATTAGGAACATAATTTACCATACTAATGGGTACCCACTTCCAAGCTTCATTTCCTTAGACCATTCCATACTCTAGACATGGATGCCAATGAATTGAAGTCGACTCAACTCCACTTGAAGGACGTCAACAAGGTGGGAGATTGGTTGACCAGATAATATACCGACCAAGAAAATGGAGAGTAGTCGACCAACGATACTGACACTTGACTATCTTAAGAGTTAATTGGACCAATACAAAAATCAATGGGGAAAATTCAACTTGACCCAACGTTTAATTCAATTGGGAAATAAACTAAGTTGACGAGAGGTGAATTCGAACAAAGACAAGTCTACCAGAGATAAATTTTACCCAACAATGTGCTAATTCAACCAAACAGTCATGAAATGATCAGGTGATGTAAGTTAACTCCAACACAGAGTAAACTGACCTAATGTGATTATGTGAGTAAGATATAAGTCAAATCGGCCTAGGATGAAATTTGAGTGACCACCTACAAGTTTATTCATCCGAAGAAAGATAGATTAGTGTGCTATACATCCATGTGCGGCCTTTGGTTAAAATAAAGATGCCCTAACAATAATAATTCAACCTGGCAATTTAAAGAACATCTACAAATGAAGTCAACCAAAAATTGAGTTGACCAAAATAAAAATGAAACTCTTAGAGGAGCATGAAGTCGTCTTGGGTGAATGGGGAACAACCCAGGAAAGATGATTATATCTAAGTGATAGAAATTCCACTCATCGACTAATTTCAATGTCCAACTCACTTATGAGGTGCATGGAATTAGAGGATACCTCCCAACAATTAAAAGAATTGACTAGATATTGTTAACTCGTCCCAAGCAATGAAAAGTTGACTTGGTGAAGAAAATCAATTGTGGGGATGAAAATACAATTTGAGAGAGTGAGGCATTTCGCTCAGCAAGGTTTACAAACTCCCCACATAATTAAAAAATGCCCAAGCTAATTTAAAAATGCCCAGCATCATTTAAAATGACCCAGACAATACAAATTCCCCCAACAACATATAAAACATCCCAGGTAATTAATGGTTGGTGCACGCAATGAGGAAACATTCAATAAAGTGGTAAAATGCTCGGGGAGAGAGAGATAATGCCCAATGACCTGTGAGAGACGAGAGGAATTCTCAAAATAGAAACTAGGCTAAATTAAAATAACTATTTAATTACAACACTTAATCTCTATTCACAAGAAAATCGACAACATGGATGATTTTTCTGTTGGGATGATCTATACAATGGTCAGTCCTAGATTTCTCAAAGAAAACAAAGGCACATTAACTTGAATCAATTTCCATGTGAAGCTATCACAATTACAATTGACACTCTTCCTTATGATCCATTAATCTAACTGAGAGTAGCAAACTCATCACACAAAATTAACCCACAAACCATACTATAAACACACAATAAATGTAATACATTCCATGAAAAAGTGGACACAATGTTTACCTTGGAAACCAAAATGGGAAAACCATATTCGAATGGGCTCAATATTTTGATTTGACAATCTCTAGTATAGTGATTTCTTCCTCTTTGTGCTTCCTCTCTTAGCCAAAAAGAAAAAAAAAATGTTTGAGAGTGAGAGTCGTTGAAGTAATAGGGAGAGCTAAGGGGTAAGGGAAGGCCAACATCCATGGTTATTCACTTCCCATTCCTCATCCTTCTCTCCTATTCAATTATTTTAATTAAATTAAAATTTTCTTTTCTTGTCTTATTTGACATTACATTGTTGATCATTTACATAGTTTACATACCATCATAGTTTTCTGAATGGTCTTATAGGTACCGAGTCTTATCCATTCTTGGTTAGGATCCATTTCATATCAAACTTCCCCATTGAGAGGATTTTGGTCCCCAAAATATGTTGAGGGTAGATGAGGGAACTTGCTTGCAATCTGGTTCCTCTCATGGCACTTCGCCTTCCTTACAGTCTTTCCTTTGAGACCAATCTAGATCAATGCACTTTTTTCTGCTCCTATGGAATCTGTCTCTGACTGTAGCTCCAGAAAATAGATCTGGATTTGGCTACTGGCTCTGGTCCCTGGCTATCACTCTAGTTCTAGTTTTGGCTCACTTGTTCGCCCTTCATCACAATTTGTTCACTTATTCTCAACTTTGAGTTATCTCCATATCTGAACTTTGGACACAACATCCATTTCAATCTCCTCCTCTATCTTGGAGACAGTCCATCTGGTATTCCAATGAAGCCAAGTCGAATGTAGGTATTCTTTCTTAGTGTGACCCTAGCACACTTCCATCACATGACAATTCCACAAGGGAAGTGTGGTTTCCTTCTTAAGCTAGGATCAATTGCTTCTTATCGTGGAAACAACTATTTAGTTCATGCACATGCTTACAAGAACTTCTGGTGTTCTCCAAACATTCCCAAGTTCATTTCCCTCTATGCACCACTCTCTAGAATTTTCCCAAGAAGGGGTTTTTTGGATGCAATATTGAACACAAGAGCTAGATTGTGGCCACCCTTGGTATCAACCTATTGCTTTTCTTGGTTGTCTCAATTTCCCCCTGCGCTACTATCTCTGCTATGAAAATTTCTATCTCCTAGATTGGAGAGGTAGGCCACTCTTCATATTCCACAGTCTTCACTCTCCATAGTCTTCTCTTTACTGTGTGGTTTCTAGGGTGAAGCTCTAGATGAAGTCGCCAACACTTTGCTTCCCAATGACCACTCAAATTGTAGTGATGGAAAAAGTTCTTGACATTGCAGTATGCATTTCTTGACATACTCCTCCTCTCTATGTGTGTAACATACCCAACCACCCACAGGTTGGGCTATGCCACTTAAACAAGATACAACACACCCATCCACCAACAGGCGAGGCACGTTGTAGTCCAAGGACTTCATTCTTTGATCTTATCTTGAAATCAAAGGATTGTTCAACAATGTTAGAGGCATGAAAATCGCATGCATAAGACAAGATCCATGCTATAGCATAATAAGTAAACAACGTGCCATGCACAACAAATAACCAGTAGACAAACACATTAAAATACATATCTCAAAGATAATTAAATACAGAATGAAAATAAAATTAGACATAAAACAAATGGAGAACTTATCTTTCAAGTAATATTCACCAACTGGCTGCAGACCAAGGACATTCCTCCCATCCATAGACATTGTTGTTATTTTACTCTCAACAACAGGTCACCCCTAAGTCAGGGCTATAAATCCACAAGGACAGGTCCTAGGCAAAATCTAAAGCACGCAACAGGTTGCTAACTTTCTCTCGGGTTTCACAACCACACATCAAATCCCAATTTCCAGCTATCTTTCCCCCTCAGCTTGCACAACCCAAATAAATGAACACCTTTCTATGTCATGCAGTCCCTGAGGCTATTTTATTTCTCTCCAGGGCTCCTGGTACTACTCGTCAAAAAATCTCCCTACGAGAAACTCCAAGGATTCTCAATTGTGGGGAGTTCTTGCAGAACTACCATCGATATCATACTAACATTATTTTCAGCACTCAAGCTATCACATGCCTTTCATCACTCACAACAATCCAAAGTAAACCAACTGGCTTCTTCCCAGCCTGCAAAACCCAAGAGAATGGACCCCCTTCTCTTCCACACAGTCCCTCAAGTTGCCCATCTCCTTCCATGGCTCCAGTTCTTTTGGTCAAGAAAATCAATGTTGGGACTCCCAGGATTCACAATTATGAACAAAATTAACCAAGATCCACCCAAACAACCATTCATATCCATGTTTAGACCAAGAGCACACGAATTCCAGAATGAGTGAGGAAAAAGAAGAAGAAGACCCAAAACAACCCCCTAAGGGATGTTTAAATTACATGAAGACAAGAGCCACATGGCCTCCCTCCCAAGAAGCTCATGTAACCCCTTTTCTCCATAAAATCAATAGTGGGTAAAATAAAATAATAATAAAAAAGACTTATCCCCTCAAGCCCCCCTCTCTCGTGGAATAATCTCCCCCTATCTCTTTTTTCCTTGTCTGTCTTGCAGCCATCGGTGTATTTTTTGTATATGAAGTATTACATTTCCTAGGCACTCTGACCCTTTTTCAACTTTACCGGCTCACCATCCTAAGTCACAATTACATAATACATTATATTTCATAAGGGTTAAAACTAGGATGTTACATCCCCCTTCCCTTATTTTGGCATTGTCCTCAGTGCACATCACCATTCCAATGTTACCAACAACGCAAATATAGGCTCTTGGGACTTAATCCACATCGGCATTCCAACCAACTCTTTATATGCATAGGTACTATGGCCTAAATTAAACATGTATACATGGGAATTCCGACCCAAAACATGTATAATGACCTTTTGAATTTATATTTCTAGCAGCAGTTCCAACCAACAAGCTCTCCTTCCCTCTCAACCCTGCACAAATCAAAGAAACAAACCCCTTTCTCTGCCATGCAGTCCCTCAGGTTGTTCCACTTCTCTCTAGGGCTCTAGTGCAGTCAACCAAGAAGTTTCAAAGTTGTGGCTTCCAGAACTCTAGTTGCAACAAGTCCATTGGGATTTCTTCATTCTATGGATTTTTCATTCAATTGCTCCAACATTACCTTCTTCTTATTTTCCCTCATAGTCTGGTACTTTTCTAGATCCTCAACAATCATCATTTTCCTACAACAATTAGAATCATCAAGCATGTCAATTCACAATATGTGCATAATTTTTTTTTATTTTTGTTCATAATCTAAGAGTAAATTTTCAAGATCCAGTACAATACTTATCTTTGTGGTTCATGGATCTGCATCCACATGGCTATCTCATTAACTTGGCTCATTGTTTTCCTTGACATACCCATTGTGTGCATGATCCCAATCAATAGTTTACAAGAGCTATCAAAGTCTCCTCTTCCTTCCAGTCAGTCACCTTCCAGGCCCAGGCTGAGGCATTCCCTTCTCTGCTATATAGTCCCTCAGGTGATTCACCTTTCCTAGCCAAGTAATTCTAACACAAAAATATTTCTAGGGACACAGGGTTCTCATGTCACAACAATAGCCCTTTCCATGCTTTCCAACTTCCATATCTAACATCTCATTTGTATTATACGTATATAGTCATCATGAGATATCACTATAATCATTTTCAATCATAAATGTCAATTTGTTTTATACATAAATACAAAATTATCCCAAGCATGAGATTTCTGCTCATAATGTTTGTCTCTACAACTATAGATATCAATCTTCCATGTGGATTACATCCCTACCATATCCAATACCATCCTACCTGCAATTTTCTCAGTTTACACTCAGCCAAACAAATTGTCAGTATCTCATGTACACGATATATATATTTTCATGGTAACAATTCAAAACAAAATCACAAAGTGATCTCAGAATTGTTTACAACTACAATTAAGTCACTTCCATCAATTCTTTACACATGTATTATCAACCCATCTCTTCTTTCTTCTATCCAAAGATATTTTTATTACTCTGTCCCTTCAACATATATTTTCTGTAATTTATCATTATGTAGCTAATGTAACCTACAACTTCCTTATTATAATATCTAACAGTTCCTGAAGTGCTTTCAACTTCATGAGTTAGCAATACTCACATCATTTCAGTTGTTAGTATAATCATTACTATGTTATATAATATATGCATGCATTCACCTAATGCATTCAATGATTCATGTATTATCACTTGTAACATTTTTAATAGCTCCAAAACTGATCTTGGAATTGTAACAACAACAATCCAATCACCTTCAACTAGTATTTATATTAAATATAATGCATATATCCATCATTATGTATTTTTAGCACCATAGGATTTTCATAATGCAACAATTAATTATTAAATAAAATAGCAATCAATGTACCAATACCGATGGCCACATTTACACAATCCATCCTTGCGTTGACTACATAATACCACATAACTATGTCATGCATTCACCAAGGTGAGTTGTAAGGTCTAGCCAACACCTCAACACATCATCCACGAACTTCCCACTGCTTGTCTAACTATCTGGATACCTTCATTTTCAACCCAAACACAACACTAAGAATATAATTCGTAAGTGCTCTTTAGTTTCAGAAAAGAGGTTGCAGTCCAAACATCATCTATACAATAGATACCATTGAGCACTCACATAGCGCTATAGCCCTTCCATATCCAACCATATTATGGTCTCACACATGACTAGATCTATGAATATCATTGTTATAAAAGGAGTATGTCTCCTGAATTAACTCGATTATGATCTCATAACCAAACATACCATGATATGCAACTAACACTTTATCTAAATGAATTCTAGTATCGACAACATTTACATACTCTGGGACTTTGGCCATTACATATCCATTTAAATATTGAATATTAACTGATGGAATTCTTACCTCAATCCCCTTCAACATGTATGCATCAACAGAAACTAAATGCATACATGCCTGGTGTTATCAACCTACTTATTTATATCTGGCCAATTGATATTTGTAGCAGCTCACAGACTTCCTTCTTCATCATTCTGATCATTATTCATGCCACTCTCATGGGTCTTCACCTAGACAACAACATCCACATCCTTAAGCCTGCTATATCATTTTTCCCGAATACAAAACCCATCATTAGTCATACTCAAATATTATCTCATAATAATAGACTATTCTAAGTTCACAAGCATGTTATATGCATATCCAAGCATGTACATATGCAAAATTACACATCCATATGCACCAAGAATTCATTGTCAGCATGCCTACTAATGCATATGCAAATTAACTTCATTGTATACCCCATGCACTCTAGTGCATTATTGTTTTAATTCACTTATTTATTTATCTATTTATGTTGTAGCTGGTTGTTCTTGAAATCCTTTGGATCCTTGTTGCCTTGTGTGGTCCCATTCTACTCATATGCACCATTGTTCCCTGGTATGAACACTTTCCAGCTAAGTTCCACTTGTCCATTATGCAATCCAACGAGTGTGCTCCAATTGCCATAGATATTTTTTGGTAGTCATATCCAACTTTACCTTTATGACACATTCCATCACCCTGGAATGAAGTAGCTCAAGCATTCCATCACTCTACTACAACATTCTTGAATCAAATACTATTACTCCTAGTTGTCCATTAGGTTACTTTATTAACATTTCCCTATGGAGCCATACCTTTCACACTTAATATCATTCCCAAATGGAAGTCCATTTTCATTCAGTGACACTTTTCAAGTGAGAGAACATTCAATTTCTTTGCACTAGCATCCTGCTTACACTCTGAACTTTGATATCATAAGTGGATTTATTCCAAACTTAAGCTTTGCAATTTGTCTACACCTCTCTTCCTTCAAGGCTAGGCATTCATACTTTTCCGTTTATGCCCATCCATGACATCTTTAACCTTCTAGCTTCATATCCTATGTGAGGACTCTTACTTTTGTTGTACCGACAATTTATTCAGATTCTGAGGTTGTTGACTAATACTTTTGTTCCACCATTCTTGAGTTCTTTATCCCCTTTTCATTACTTTCTATGGAGCTCTTGATTACCTCATCCAACTCCTATAAACTATGTCATTCTCCCGTGACCCTAACATCTGATCCTAGACTAGAATTGATCTGATTGTACCTCATATCCTGCCAAAATCTGCAAGAAATCATCTAGTTAGAATTATACATATCATACAAAAATTGTCTATTAAATTTACAAGTACCTTTTCTATTTAACTCGTGAAGAAAACAAAATATCAATTATAATACTTATCCAAAAATAGAATGATTCTAGGTCATTCTCCTCTGAATCAACTTTTCAATGACTGAAATCTCTCCCTAATTCAATATCAGAGCTGAAAGTTAGGGATCCCTGAAAAAAAACCACTTTCAACCCTTTTTTCTCTTGTTTTGCAACAGGATTTTGTCAAAGAATTCCACAGCCCCCTTTAAACTAGTATATAATCCGAATTTTACACAGGCGCTTCCTTCAATCCAATTTCCATGTGACAACGACTCGAAACCATGGACTGATTAATTCTTTAACACCTTCCTCTAACGCTTTTCTCTTTATTCTCTACACAGGACCTTGTTCAAACATAATGTCTGAGGTATTATTCACTTCTAGGCCCTTCGCACCTATAAACAACCCCTTTACCTTGTCATGAGACCAGCATGGGGAGAAAGTCCTCTAGACTTCAGCCTTCGACTATTCTCCCCCTTCAATCTCTGATTTCTCCCGAAGTTAAGCTTCGTCGAATCCCTTCCAACGAATCTACTAGCACGTCGGACGATCAATATTTGAACTCCCGTCGAATGGATGTTCCTACCCCCATTTGGAGACTTTAACGAGATCAAGTGATACGACTTAATAAAGCATTGAGAAAGATGACTCTTAACCAATTCGGAAATTCGGTGCTCTGGGATATTTCCATTCTCGATTCTTCCACTTCCCCGGAGTGACAATCCTCTAAAGTACTTACCTTGTTCATCCATGGATCAATCGAACGATCGAGACTTAATCAAGCATTGGGATGGATGGTCCTTACACACTTCAGAAATTCAACGCTTTGGGGCTTTGGGATATTTCCATTCCCGAGTCTTCCACTTCCCTGGAGTGACACTCCTCCAAAGTACTTACCTCTGCTTGATCCAACGGTTGAGAAAGGTCCCAAAGGAAACTCAGATTGATGGTCTACATGCCTTCGCGACTTCACGCTTCGACACTTTCATTAGTAGAAACCTGTAAACCCCCTAGAGTCACATACTCCTGAAGATGACAAGGTAGGCTGATGTCACCTAGGGTGATGTGGACCTACGGAACATGTGCCACGTGTCTCTAAAAAATGAATAGATTGAGGTCCAAAATGTACCAAATCCGGGTGACACATGTCTCCACACATCCCCCCTACCACGTGGCATAAGCCACATCATCAACTGCACATACGATCCATAATAACTGCTCCAGATATGACGGTCCACGTGACCTGATGGCTTTACACTTCGCAAATTCAACACTTTAGGGCTTCGGCGCTTCGGAGTTTTTCTCTGCAACATACTTAGTAATTTCCAGAGTGGCGAATTTCCAAAGTCCGAACCTTGCTACCCCTCTACCACTGCTAGTTGTGACAGCCTGAAACACTCCCGAAGTCCATCCCTCGATCTAACAGTCAACGAGAGTTTCGAAACTTCAAAACTCCAGGGGTTCGGGCTGTAACAATTCAACAAAGTTAAAAACTCCTGGAGTCACATACTCCCGAAGTGGTCAATGTCGGTTGACCATGATCAACAGGAGATATCTCCCTGCACCTTCCATCAGATCAGACGAATGATGGGACTTTGCGACTCCGACCTTCGGCAGTTCATGATTTGCCTGCCTACCAAGATCGTTGAAGCAGTAAAGTTCTAAATTCTTACCTTTCATGCTTGGCCTCGATCGACGAATGATGATCAACAATATAGACATGACAGCTGGGACTTAACCTTTCCCAAATTTTGGTTCTTCCTTCATCAGACGACTCCTACTCACTGACCCTTCGATCCGATGATCCAAATATCCCTTGATCCCTCGGTGGCAATCGCTCCCGAATTCAAAAGGGACAATCACGATCCCACGATCCCTTTCAAGGATCTCTGATGCTCTGGCTTCTACGCAGACTCCGCAATGCCATTCCTCCTGAGATTTTTGACTTCACGGTCATAAATCGATATCAACCATGAGACTCTAACCAACATATCCATCCCATACCGGCCCGATGTTTCAATGAGTAACTCTGATACCAATCTGTAACGTACCCAACCACACACAGGCCGAGTTACACCACTTAAACTGGCTGCAACACACCCAACCACCAATAGGCAAGGCACACTGCAGTCTAAGGACTTTGTTCTCTGATCTTATCTCGAAATCAGAGGATTGCTCAACAATGTTAGAGGCATGAAAATCACATGCATAAGACAAGATCCATGTTATATCATAAGAAGTAAACACCTTTCCATGCAAAACAGATAACCAACAAACATACACATTAAAATACATATTTCAAAGATAATTAAATACACAGCGGAAATAACATTAGACAGAAAACACAAAGAGCACTTATATTTCAAGTAACATTCACCAACTAGTTGCAGACCAAGTAAATTCCTCCCAACCATAGATATTGTTTTTCTTTTACTCTCAACAGCAGGTCACCCCCGAGTCAGGGCTATAAATCCACAAGGACGGGTCCTAAGCCAAATATAAAACATGCAACAATTCGCTAACTAGATCTCAGGTTTCCCAACCACACATCAAATCCTAATTTCCAACTCTCTTTCCCCCTCAACATGCACAACCCAAAGAAATGAACATATTTCTCTTCCATGCAGTTTCTGAGGTTGTTCCATTTCTCTCTAGGGCTCCAATGCTACTAGTCAGGAAATCTCCCTACTGGAAACTCCAAGGATTCTCAGATGTGGGCAGTTCTTGCAGAACTACCATCGATATCATACTAACAAGATTTTCAGCACTCAAGCTATCACAAGCCTTTCAACACTCACAACAATCCAAAGTACACCAGCTCTCTTCTTCCCAGCCTGCACAACCCAAGAGAATGGACCCCCTTCTCTGCCACACAGTACCTCACGTTGTCCATCTCCTTCTATGGCTCCAATTGATCTAGATTTTATGAGCAAAATGAAATGAATACAAATTATTAAAATATGTTTAACATAGAATAGCAAAGATACAGTAAAATTGGTTTTCTATTCAATAATAAAATAAGCTAAAACTGTAAAATGCAACGGAAAACAAGCTTGCTGGAATGGTGGTGGCTTATCTCTGAGAAGAGATGTGACGATTGCGCTCATTCACAAGAAGATGATTACAATGAGGCTCTAAATGAATTTTTACACTAAACGGGAATGTCAAAAACCCTAGACATCCAAAAACCTAACCCTAAGAGATGAAGCGCCAAAAGTCATGTGGGCCCCATTTGGGTAAGTTAGTACATCAACTTCAGAGGGTCGTAACTTTTGCATGTGATCTTCGTTTTAGGTGCACGATATTCCGTTGGAAAGGTATCGTCGAGGAGATTCATTTTGGGGGCTCAATCAAATCCTTTTGCTATTCTTGAGAAGCTCATTCCTGAAAAACCTTCATTTAGGCCCTCAAAATGGCCCTGGAAGTTCAAAACTACTAAAAATAGTAAATTGCCAAAATTGCCAGAAAACTGTTTTGAGCGAGTTGGAAAAGGTGGGTGGCCATCGATATCCACCTGGATCAATCCTCCCTCCTTAGGAAGCAATGGTATCCATTTCTTTGAGTTCCCCCATCACATGAGGAAATTTCTGCTAAATTTGGCCCCGGGTGAGCCACTTGCCTTGGTGCAGGAGCTGCCTTGCTTTGACAACTCAATAAAGTTGGATCCTTTTCTATCGAATTCCCTTTATCTGTGTGTCCACAATATGATCACTAGATTCATATTGCATGTAGTCAGGGTTGAGCTATGTTGGTGTCAACTGCTCTACTATCTCTGAGGTGTCCAATAATGGTGAGAAATATGGTCGAAGGAGAGCCACGTTGAAGATTGGGTGCAGGCCAAGGAAAGGGGGAATGTTGAGCTCAAAAGCATTATCACCCACAAACTTGGTGATGGTGTATGGACCATAACAGAGTGGGTGAAACTTCCTATGGGGCCATGTAAGGAATTCTTTCTGCAAGTGCAACCAAACTTTGTCTCCCACCTTAAACTTATGTGGCACCCGATGTTGATCATGGTGCTGCTTGTATTTGGCATTAGAATTTTGTAGAATATCCTGAACCTGTTGGTGGATGTGCTGGATCCGCTCAATGAAATGGGTGGCTTTTTCAACTTCTGGTGGAGTAGGGGATGAGTCGACCGAGGTGGTGGTCACGAGTAGTGCAAGATCAATGCAGCCCAATGGTTGGAATCCCAACCCCACCTGAAAGGGGTTGTGGCCAATTGAGCTATGTAGGTCTTGGTTGTAGCTATGTTGGACATAGGGAAGACTCTCATCCCATGTGTGGGGATGTTTTTAATTATACATACACTTGATATGTACAATCATCCGATTGATGACCTCAGTTTGGCCATCTGTCTGGAGGTGGAAGGCAGTGGATTTGGTGATCTTGGTATCCAATAGTGACTAGAGTTTCAACTAGAATGTGCTGAGGAACCAACTATCATGGTCTAAGATAATGGTTTGTGGGATCCCAAAATGTACCCATACTTGTTCAAATAAGAGCTTTGCAGTGGATTCTACTGTGATGTTCTTCTTGCAGGAGGCTAGAATCACGATCTTGGAAAAGCAATCAACAACCACAAAGACATAGTCATTTCCCCTCTCGGTGGACGGGAGGCCCAAAGTGTAGTCCATTGAGATGGATTCCCATGGCCTGTCAGGAGTAGGAAGAGTGGTGTACAAGCCCTGTTTATTAGTGGTTGTTTTGGCAATAACGAATGTGGTACAAGACCTGATATACTTGCCGACATCTTGTCGAAGTTTCGACCAGTAGAAATGTTTTTGCATCACTGCCACTGTCTTTTCGATGCCAAAGTGTCCTGCCACATAGCTGTAGTGAACTTCTCAAATCAGCTTCGCGCACTCGCTTTATGGAACACAGAGATGGCCTAGACGTTATAACAACCCATTTTCAATATGGAAATTAGTGACCACTGAGTTGGCGCCCAACATTTGGTAGGTGGTGGAGAAGTCAGGGTCTGTCTCATAGAGGTGGGGCCATCCGGAGGTCTCGTGGCCGTAAGAGTCTAGCACCGTGGTGAGTGTTGCGACTAGAGGTCGGTTGAGGCAATTCGAAACTTGGTTGGTACTTCTTTTTTTATACTTGATGTTGAGGTGGAACTATTGTAAGTATGTGGACCACTTCTGATGGCGATCATTATACAATTTTCCTTGTATCTGCATGAACTATAGTGGCTTTTGATCAATGTAGATGATTGTCTCCTTCCCAAGAATGTAATGTATCCACTGGCGAAAGGATCTCACAATGGAGTACATTTCTTTTTCGTAAGTAGGTTACTTACGGAAAACATCTGATAGTGTCTCACTATGATATGCCACGGGGTAATCGTGTTGAGTGAGAACGACGCCCACAACATAGTCTGAAGCATCTGTCTCGATCTCAAAAGAATGTTGTAGGTTCGGTAATGAAAGAACTGGGGATGAGCATAAACGCTTCTTCAATTCATTGAAGGCTTGTTGTTGGGATAGACCCCACACAAATTTTTCCTTACCACCACCCCTGGTTACTTGGTTGAGGGCTCATGCGATATGAGAGAATCCCAACACGAACCTGCGATAGAAATTGGTGAGGCCCAAGAAGCTCTGAAGTTCAATGAGTGTGGTTGGGGCTGGCTAGTCATGAATGACCTGGATCTTGGTTAGATCCACATGCACACCATGCTGATCAACGATGACCCTGTCCATGCCGAAGGAGCATTTTTCCAAGTTTTCATATAGTTTGTGTTGGGGCAGGGTGTGTAGAACCTGTTGAATATGTTGCAAGTGTTCCGCCCAAGTCTTGTTGTAGATGAGGATGTCATCCAGATACACCACTACAAAAGTACTGGTGAAAGTTAGTAAGATATCATCCATCATCCTCATAAAATTTGTTGGATCATGTGTCAAACCAAAGGGCATGAACAACCATTCAAAAATACCTTCCTTTGACTTGAAGGAAGTCTTCCATACATCTGTTTGTTCTATTGGGACCTGGTGGTAGCAAGAACTCAGATCGATCTTACTGAATTATTTGGCCCCCGTGAGTTGATCAAGGAGGTCATCAATTTGGGGAATCGGGTACCGATTTCGGACTGTGATTTTATTCAGGTCCCGATAATCAATGCAGAGTCGCTAGGTCCCATCTTTCTTCTGTACTAGCATGACTGGGCTCCCACAAGGCGATGAGTTGGGACGTATGTGCCCCTTGTGGAGAAGTTCTTGGATCTGCCTCTTGATCTTCTCATTTTCTAACAGAGAGTGGCGGTAGACTGGCCCATTGGGTAGTGGTGCACCTGGGTTCAGATCGATGGAATGCTTGACCTGGAATTACAGAGGTACCCCGATAGGAGAGGAGAAGATATCTGAGTATTCTTCCACAACCTTATCCACTTGCTTCTGTTGTGTGGAGAGATCAACTGCAGAGGCCCTGGATGTGGCTATGATATTTCTCTCACTCTGAGAGAGAATCATGAAGAAGAAAAATTTCACAGTGTGAGAGATGACCTTCCTACATTGCTTGGCATAGATCAAGGAAATAACACTAGGAGGGACTAGATTGGGTATCCTTTACAATTTCATGTTCAAAGTAATAATAACACTACGTGGACTAGAATCATATACAACATGACGTTTCCATAAATAAGGTTGGCCCAAAATAACATTACAAACTTCGAGAGGAGAAACATCACACAATGCCTCATCTTTGAAGGGCTTGATGTCGTACGACAATCGACACAGTTGGCTGACGCAGAGATTGCTTCCTTGGCGGAGCCATCCAATGGTATAGGGCTGTGGGTACGACTTTGTCAGCAGGGCCAACTGCTTGACGACCTTTGCTGAGATGAGGTTCTTCTGACTACCGCTATCAATGATGAAGTGCAGTGGGGTGCCTTTTACCAACATTTGTGAATGGAAGAGGCGCTCACCTTCTTCTAGCTCATCTGGTTCACCGGGATGGAGCTTGGTGGTAGAAACGGTGGCACTGGGTTCCAAATCAATGATTCATCTTCCCCTTTCTGGTTCTAACTCATAGTTAGAACTTGTACCCGATTCAGAGGCTTTCACTTTAGCCACCAATGACTTCTTTGAGTGACAGTCAGCAATGTTATGCCAAGGGCTCTTATGGAAGTCGCACCACTTCCCGGTATACTTCTTTGTCTTTTTGTTGTCCTTCTTTGCTTGCGTCTTGGATTGGTTGTTCTGATACTATCCATATTTTATTTTTCCTTTGTTATGTGGGTTGGGACCAACCCTTCCTGGCTTTTGCTGTGAGGGGTTCCCAGGCCCAAATTGTCACCTCTTTTGTTTGAGATTTTGCTCGATTTTGACAACATATCGGTAGGCCACGCCCAAGGACAAGATGTATAGAAATTTCATTTTGGTCTGGATGTATCTATGCAGAGAACCGCGATACTTGAGCACCAGATGTCGCTCTGAATATTTTATACCCAGCTTGGTGCACAAGGTATGGAAGATATTTGTGAACTCTGACATTATTTGGTCTCTTTCTTTTCGCAGTGTGGTCCATTTGGTATACAATTCGTCATAACTTTCGATAGGGTAGCATTGTTCCTTAAAAGGATCCCTGAAGGATTCCCATGTGGCCACGACTGTAAATAATGAGGGTTCCTTTTTTTCGTTTTGCTCACATAAATTTTCCCACCAATATTTGACATGGGGAACGACTTTGAGGAGTTCAAAAGTAATATTTTCTCTATTCGAAAAGTTATGGACAGAAAAATACCCTTCTAGTAGATTCAACCACTTGTCTACAACATCTGCGTCTATCTGACCTTCAAATATAGGAATATCGAAGTTGATTTTTACCTTGAAGGGGGCGGTGCCTCCTCTCGAGGAATATGTGTTGTCTATTGGTAGTCGCTGAAGGATTTGTGCAAAACTATCCATCATCTCGTTCCTCTATTGTGCGAGGGCTTCCTCAAGAAACATTTTGAAAGGATCTCATGTCCCATCATATTTCTTTTCTCCTACCATGAGAGGTCACTTGGGCATGCGAGAGATTTTTTCCTCAAGAGAAACAAGATCGAGACCCAATTCTTTGTACCTTGACCTGATTGGGTACATGCATTAAAACGTCAAGGAGTAGACCACTCTGACACCACTGATCTGGATTTTATGAGAAAAACGAAATGAATACAAATTATTAAAATATGCTTAACACAAAATAACAGAGATACAATAAAACTGGTTTTCTATTCAATAAGGAAATAAGATGAAACTATAAAATGTAGTGGAAAACAAGCTTGTTGGAATGGTGGCGGCTTATCTATGAGAAGAGATGTGATGGTTGCGCTCATTCGCAAGAAAATGATTACAATGAGGTTCTTAAGGCATTTTTACAATAAAAAGGAATGTCAAAAACCCTAGACATCCAAAAACCTAACCCTAGGAGATGAAGCACCAAAAGTCATGTGGGCCCCATTTGGGTAAGTTAGTACATCAACTTCCCGGGGTCGTAACCTTTGCATACGATCTCCATTTTAGGTGCACGATAGCCCATTGGAAAGGTATTCTTGAAAAGATTCATTTTGGGGGATAAATTAGAGCCTTTGGCTATCATTGAGAAGATCAATCCCAAAAAACCTTCATTTAGGCCCTCAAAATGGCCCTCGAAGTTAAAAACTGCTAAAAATAGTAAATTGCCAAAATTGCCAGAAAACTGTTTTGAGCGAGTTGGAAAAGGTGAGTGGCCACCGATATCCACCTGGATCACCAATGATTCCGGTCAAGAATATTCATGATGATACTCCCAGGATTCAAAATTGTGAGCAAACTTAACTAAGATCCACCCAAATAGCCATTGGTATCCATGCTCAGACCAAGAGCACATGAATTCCAGAATGAGTGAGGAAAAAGAAGAAGAAGAAAAAGGGGGAAAAGACCCAAAACATCCTCCCCAAGGGATGTTTAAATTAAATGAAGACAAGAGCCACATGGTCTCCCTCCCAAGAAGCTCATGTAACCCCTTTTTCTCCATAAAATCAATTCTGGGTAAAATAAAATAATAATAATAAATACTTAGCCCCTCAAGCCCCCCTCTCTCATGCAATCATAGCCCCCTATCTCTTTTTTCCTTCCGTCTTGCAACCAACGATGTATTTTTTTAATGTATATGAAGTATTACATTTCCTAGGCACTTTGGCCCTTTTTCAACTTTACCGGCTCACTAGGCTAAGTCACAATTACATAATACATTATAGTTCATAAGGGTTAAAAATGGGATGTTACAATGTCCCACTGAATTTGTTGTTGTGTTGGTGGAGTCTTCTTGTCTTTCTTCTTATGAAAAAAATTAGGCCTATGGAACATGGCTTGCTTCTCCCAGTAGGCTACCTCACGATGTCCTTTCTTTCCACAATATGAGCATGCCTTTGCATACCAAAAAAATGGAAGCATTATGGCCTCTCTTCTTCCAATAGTGACAAACAAGGAATTTCTTGTTTGCCATAGATCTCTTTCTCTTCTTATTTTTCTTGTTTTCATTGATTTCTTGTTGTTATCTATGAGTGAAAGTGTGGTTTGAGTCTAGGAATCCTAATTTATGTTCTCCTTCAATCTACCACATGGTTGAGGTAGTGGTGAGATGACACCTTCACTCATTATTTTTTCTCCTTCTCTTGATGAACAAGCCAACTCCAACATGTCGGTTTCCTTCACGAATATGGTTTTCTTCATGGCAATGGAAATTTCACTTATGCCATCAAAGCCTAGGTCTTCATGCTTGTCCCTCTATGTAGCTACAATGGGGCTTAGGATTCTTTGTCGTGTATTTCCTGTCCCTTGTCCCTCATAGCCCATTTGCCTTAAGAGCTTGGAACCAATGCCTATGGTATGCTTCTCAAATTCACGAAGCTTCTCCTGAGAGGCGTCTACAGAATGTGAGCTTACCAAGTTGGTATCAATCATGGTGTTAGCATTTGCAATGGCAATGGAAGGTTTCCTTACTTCTTTGTGCTCTTGGAAAATTACCAGAAGCCTTACTAAGGCCTTCTTCTTCTCTGTCAAATATTGTTGTAGTTACTTCATCATCCGTGTCAGCCTATCCTCCTGCCATTTATCCATCTGGATGAACTTCTCACCAAGGTATACAAGCTATGCTCTGTGCTTGTCCCAATCTTTCCCGAGAGTCATGAGGGAGTCTTGGAATTATTCAAACTTTTTCTTGAACAATGGAAACAATTTGGTAGAGGTCTCCATGTGTTTCTCTGTCTCTTCCATCCTCTCGTTAAACATCTTAACCCGCACCTTCAAGCTCTCGTTATCCTATTGAAGCTCAACATTGTTGGCTCTTAAGTCTTCCAATTGATCTTTTTTTCTCTTCCCATGTTGTCGTCTATACTATTCTGTTCAAAGTTTTGGACATTGTGTCTCCGTCAAGGATACAACTTCTTTGATACATTCTGATTCGTAAACGAGGGGCTCATGGCCCACTCACTTCACCAACATGGATTCTTTGCAAAATTAAAGTTCTTATCTATGTCTTAGCCTTATACAAGATGATCTATTTGTATAGATTCCACTAAGACTTCGTCCTCCACCGTATACAAGGACCTTTCTTCTTCTGATTGTTAAGCCTAGATGTAATTTGTACGCAACTACGAACAATGTGATAAAACAATATATCTCATTGTCCAATATGCTAGTCAAGCATGAGTCTTAGCTTCTTTGTTCATTACTGATTGGAGTGTAGCTTCTCTGGACTCACCAAAACTTGGAATGCATACGATTCTACTGATGAACCAATTACCAATCCCTTGAGCTCTATTGTGATTTTCCTCAAAGGCAGGTGTCTGGCACTTAATTTACCATACTGATGGGTACCCACTTCCAAGCTTCCTTTCCTCGGACCATTCAATACTCTAGCGATCGATGCTAATGAATTGAATTCAACTCATCTCCACTTGAAGGGCGTCGATCAAGTGGGAGACTAGTCGACCAGATAATATACTGACCAAGAAAATGGAGAGTAGTTGACTAAGGATACTAACAGTTGAATAGCTTAAGAGTTAAGTGGACCAAGAGAAGAATCGATGGGGAAGAGTCAAGTCGACCCAACATTTAATTCGTCCGGGACATACATTAAGTCAACCAGAGGTGAAGTCAAAAAAAGGAAAGATGATCAAAGATAAAGTCAACTTGACAATGTGCTAATTATCTCAGACAATCATTAAATGATCAGGTGATGGAATTCAACTCCAACATAGATTAAACCAACCCGACATGATTATGTGAGAAAGATATAAGTAAAATCAACCTAAGATGAAATCAGAGTGACCACCTATGGATTTATTCACCCGGTGGAAGAGAGATTAGTGTGTTATACATCCACGTGTGGCCTTTGGGAAAAACAAATATGTCCTAACAATAATAATTCAACCTGATGATTTAAAAAACATCTATAGATGAAGTCGACCCAAAATGAAGTCGACCAAACTGAAAATGATACTCTTAGAGGAGCATGAAGTTGTCTTGGGAGAATGGGGAACAACCCAGGCAAGATGATAACATCCAGGCAATAGAAATTCCACTCATTGACTAATTTCAACGTCCAACTCACTTCCGAGGTGTGTGGCATTAGAGAATAGCTCCCAACAATTAAAAGAATCGACTAGACATTGTTAACTTGTCCCAGGCAGTGAAAATTTGAATTGGCAAAGAAAATCAACTATGGAGATGAAATTACAATTTGGGAGAGTGAGGCATTTTACCTAGCAAGGTTTACAAACGACCCACATGATTTAAAAACACCCAACAAGGTAATAAAACACAACATAACTTAAAAATGCCCAACATCATTTAAAACAACCCAGACAATATAAATTCACCCAACAACATATAAAAACGTCAAGGTAATTAATGGTTGGTGCATGCAATGAGGAAGCGTTCAGGAATATGGTAAAACGCCCGGGGAGAGAGAGATAATGCCCAATGACCTATGAGAGATGACAGGAATTCTCAAAATGGAAACTAGGTTAAATAGTTACAACAACTATTTAATTGCATCCCTTGATCTCTATTTCACAAGCAAATGGATGACATAGATGATTTGTCTGTTGGGATGGTCTGCACAATGGTCAGTCTTGGATTTCTCAAAGAAAACAAAGGCACATTAAATTGAATCACTTTCCATGTGAAGTTATCACAATTACAATTGTCAGTCTTCCTTATGATCCATTAATCTAACTGGGAGTAGCAAACTCATCACACAAAGTTAACCCACAAACCATACTATAAACACATAATATTTGCAAGACATTCCATGACAAAGTGAACACAATGTTTACCTTGGAAACCCAAATAGGAAAATCATATTTGAATGGGTTCAATCTTTTGATTTCGATAATCTCTAGTATAATGCTTTCTTCCTCTTCGTGCTTCCTCTCTTAGCCAAAAAGAAAAAAAGACCATTTGAGAATGAGAGTAGCTGAATAAATAGGGAGAGATAGGGCGTAAGGGAAGGCCAACAACCATGACTCTTCACTTCCCATTCCTCAACCTTCTCTCCTATTCGATTTTTTTAATTACATTTAATCTTTTTCTCACATTGTCATTTGTCTTGTCTTATTTGAATTTACATTTGTTGATTATTTACATAGTTTACATACCATCATAGCTTTCCTAATGGTCTTGCGGTGTTATCCATTTTTGGTTCGGATCCATTTCAGATCATAGGTGCAAATGAAGACTTGTCAAAGGAAATCAAGCAAATTCATGAATTTGACAACTCTGATTTTGATAAGGAGTTGGCACACCATTCGAATCTTGAACATCTGATTTTTGGATTATGGTTAGTCATTGTGGAACCTTTTCTATGGGGTGGCATGAGATTAAAAGGAAGAAACAAAAGAAAAGAAAGAGAAAGTAAAGAACTACTTTTAAATGAGACCAAATGTAGATTAATATGTAATATTAAAATTTATCAATGAAAGACTTATAATTTTCATTCAATAATGATTTTTCTTTTAAAAATAAAATTTTGATTTTAAAAAAAAAAATAAATACGACTATATATAAAGAATGAAATAAATTAAATATTACTATATGGACCATGAAATAATATAATGATCATAAGTTAAATTAAGTTTAGACTAGTTACAGTGTAGAGAGAAAAAAAAAGAGAATGTCTCTTGTGGCAATAATATGGTGTGAGGAGTTACAGAAGCTGCGTGATCACACAACACAAAAGGAGGAGCAGCAGTGGAAGGAAGTTTGGAGTAGCATGCATTCAACGGCCTTGACATCTCCGTCAACAAGTCATCAGTTGGAGTTAATGGCAGAAGAGGAGAATAAGAGACCTCATTTCGGAAGATGGTTGCCCTCTTCTTCGACCGTCAATAACATGATGGATTGCTTCTGTCCTTGATCCACTTACAGAGCCCCCTCTCTCTCTCGGTCTCATATTTTTGGATCATTTGGATGTACATCGTTGTAGGAAGTTGTAGCATCTATGTAATACATATAGGTTAATGGGAATGGGATAGCGAAGCCACACGCCTTGTATAGAATATTGTGTTTTTATTTTTTCGGTCGGGGGTGGAGAGATTTTATTTTGTATAAAGTAAATTTTATAGTGAATAGCCAGATACAATGTAATGGGAGGCCATATACTGTTGGCCAAAAAACAATGCTCTTTTATACAGAATGTGGACTGCAATTTCCAATGTTCAAATGGATGGATGATGACTCGTTACCTTCACTATAGCTGGTCATAATCCACCACTTCCGCGTATGCCACTCTACCAATTACTACTACTGACATGTTTAAAGTGAAAACTATGATATGGACACAAAATATGAATGACCTATTGGTGTATTCCATTACCACCTCATCACCTTGCCATCTCCTCACCGCCTTGCCATTTCTATCCCTACAAATTCCATCACATAGTGCTTCAATTCCTTTAAGATTTATAAAGTCAAAGCGCATATTTTATTAAACTAATTCAATGGTCCATTTACAAGATATGGCAATGGGAGAAGGAAAAATAGATCACACCTACTGAAGCACAAGGGGTCTTTGTGACCACTACCATATGGATCTCTTGGCTTTACACATGGCTCCTTATTTTCACCATCCAACTTTGGTTTCAACAAGCTCCTTTCCTCATTCTTTGATGACTTAGGTTTGTTTTCTCATTCTGTGATGACATATACAAATTACAATGCTCATAACTTTGTAAAAGGTGCCTAGATGAAACATGGTAACCTTATTGATCTGAAATGGATCCACACTGAAGAGTGGATAAGACTCGGTACCTACAAAAAAAATTGACAATCAATCAACATTATGAAATCCATGTAAAACAATGTAAGTTAGGAGAGAAAGATAAAGAATGGGAAGTGACGATTCATGGTTGTTGGCCTTCCCTTACCCCCTATCTCTTCCTATTTCCTCACTTGTACTCATACTCAAAGTAATTTTGACCAAGGAGGTGGAGAGCATTGCAAAAACTTGCAAACTTGCACAAAGAAGAATGTTAAGCACCATTCGACTGGTTTTCCCAAATACATTCTAGGGTAAAAGAATATATCCATAATGTGTTTTTCCTCTACATGTTATGGTTAAATTTGTCATTGTATTCCATGGGGTATGTTGGGTATATTTTTAAATGACTTCTTTGTATCTTAATAGGGGGATGTAATGTGACTTGTTGCATCTTGTTTTTATTACTGTGTGTGAGAGTATCTTGATAATAGTGATTACTTATATCAGCTTGTAATCTTCATCTTGGGATGTATTGGGTGTTCTAATAATATTTCCCTTGCTCATGGATGTCCCAACTCTTTTACTCTCGTTGTCTAACCAAACCACGATCTTACGCATGCCTGTGGGTGTCCGTGAAATTTCTGGGAGCGCTCTCTCACTATCAATATGGACACAATTTGTTTGCAAGATGGTAACATTGTCTAGGTAACCTCTTCTTTGTTTCCCACAAATTATTTTCATCGCCTAACATACCCACGACTATACTTATCCAGGTGGATCTCAGTGGTCATCCACCTTTTCCACTGAATCAACGTTTACAAGCCTATGTTTTTTATAAACCATGATATTCACCCTTTTGATGGGAAATGTAATGCAATGTCATCTCTATTTGTAATGTAATGTAATACTTATAGTGTTAATGCACCGGATCCCATTAGAACTCTGCAGTGAAGCGCACTTGGTTTAGAGTAGAAAAGAGAGATGACGAAGCATGAGACCCTTTCAAGACATTGCTCGAGGAAGACCTTGTGCGACAGAGGAACGAGATGATTAACAACTTTGCTCAAATCCTTGTGGATCCATAGCCCTAGCTCGGGGGTGATCTGTTGTTGAGAATTAGAACAACAATGTCTAAGGTTGGGTGGAACATCCTTGGTCTGTGGCCGGTTGGTGATTGGTTTTGTTAAAGATAAGTGTTCTTTGTCACGTGTTTTATCTGCTTGTATATATATTTCCATTGTGTATTAATTATTGTTTCTGAGATATATATTTATAATTTTCCTGCTTGTTGGTTATTGTTGTGCATGGCATATTGTTCATTTCTTTTACAATGTAGCATGAATCTTAATTATTTCATGTGTTGTTATTGCATTTCTCTCATGCTTATTTATTAATTAATTGGTATTAGAATTTTGAAATAGCCCAAAAGGGCGAATTTAGAGGTACCTAGGCAGTGGGTACATTTCAGATGAAAGCATAGAGCAAATCATTTTTTTGGTTTGTTGATTTGGGTATGTTAGCAAGTGAGATCAAAGTGTTCTGGAAGTGTGTTTTTGAAGTAGCATAGCTCATCCCATTGAATGGGTATGTTACAGAGTGGTATCAGAGCTATAGGTTACAACACCAGGCCTTCAAGGACTTGCTACATTACAGGACATAAGTGTTTGGATGAGTTTCTTTAGAGTAAAGTTAATTAATTGCTAAGGGATAACATGGGAGAGGAGAGTTTTGCAGTTTAACATTGTCTTTCTAGTCATGGAAACTGTTCAAGTGATTCTCCATGGCCCTATATTTCCAACGAGCCATCACTTGCTTGATTTTGGCATCATAATCGACAGTTATGCCTCCCGGAATTACAACGCTCAACAATCGTTGATCTAGCCCTACGTGGATTCTCCATCGTAGATCTACGACCTGTACAGTGTCTTTATACCACATGCATGGAGGAGGGTTTGAAAAACTGATTTATAAGAAAAATCGATTTCTTTGTCACTTGTACATGTAGCACGAAGAGCTACAGAACCCTGCATGGTTTGCGCGTGATGTAACTTTTGGCTATCAGGACCCCACTTGAAGAGATTATTCATCGAACCAGAAATCGCTTGGAGCCGGATAGAAGCTTGTGCAAAGTGGCCAAGTGGTCGGTGAGCCAGTGGACCGGACCAGATTTAGCAAGGAGATGGATAGAAGCTTGTGTAGAGTGGCTCGGTGGACCAGACTGGAGATAGCAGGGATTTGGATAAAATACTTGTGCATTGGCTCGGTGGACCGGACCAGACTAGAGTTAATTGGCAAGTGTTGTAAGGAAGATGACGTGGGGCGCCCGGTGGTCCAGTGAACCAGAGACATATCAAGGGGAGGAGAAAGAGAAGAATTCCCTGGTGACCAATGCCATGTCAATGCTACATCATCATCCACATCAACATAATTCCACGTAGGCAAGACTGTCCTACAATTTCAAAAAAAAAATTGTCTTGAGCCATTTTCTTATTTTTGCCATAATTGGAGAAAATTTAGTCCTATTGAGATGAAACTTATGGGTTTTCTCCGCAAAGAGGATATCTACAAAATTTCCAGAGAGGGCCAGTGTCCATTTGTGCTTGGATTTATTAGAAACTACAAAATAGTGATTTTTAAATATCTGGGTCCATATCATTGGCAAAGATCCATATTAAGATGAAATGTGTAGAGAGAGTCCAAAACACAAACATGGAAATAACCCATGAAGGAATTAAATAAATTCTAAGGAGAATAACTTGGAAAGAGATTGGATTGGGGCATAAGAATAGTCATTGGAAAGCTGACTCATAAGAGAATAACTTGGAATTATTAGAATTTGGATATTTATGATAGAATTCTTCATGAGTTGAGCAGAAAAAGGACCTGTAGTATTTGTTGGAAACGTAATCCTTGGGGGGCATAAGAATGGTCATTGGAAATATTATTCATAAGAGAATAACTTGGAATTATTAGAATTTGGAGATTTATGATAGAATTATTCATGAGTTGAATAGAAAAAGGACATGTAGTATTTGTTGGAAACGTAATCCTTGGGGTTACGAACTTCATGTAATGTGAAGATTCAAGATAATGTAACTGACGTTAAGAGACCAAGAGACCTTGGACGAGAATCCAAAGGTCATCTAGATGTGTATATATGTGTATCATATCCATTAATAAAATGAATCTCACGCTTATCTTAATTGCACGTTCGAACAGTGGTATCATAGCACCTTAGTTCCTAGGTGTTTTCCTTTCATGTGCATAAATGCATCTGCCTTATGTCTACCAACCAACCTACACCCCTCTGTGATCTGGATTTTTGCAAGAATACAATGAAATACAAAAATACACATAAACACAAAGATGCAGCGGAAATAAAACTTCATTTCATTAACAACAAATGACTGAAATATGCTTACAGACAAAATGGAAATAAAATAGCTAGGGCATTGGTAGCTTATCTCTGAGAAGAGATGTGGTGGCTATTGGCCTCTGAAATCTGTGTTACAATGAGGCTCGAAGGCCTATATATTATTGAGAAACAATGGAAAACCCTAAACATCTGAAAACCTAACCCTAGGAGATGAAACGCGAGAATATGGGCCCCGTCGGGGTAAATTGGTACATCAATTTCCCTGGGTCGTAACTTTGGCACACTATCTACGTTTGATGCACATGATCCATCGTTAGAAATATCTATCTGAGGAATACACTGTTGACTGTGAATATCGAGCCTAGAACGAACCCATATTTGCGAGAGCATTTGATGCCAAAAAAGTCATTTAGGGCCTCAAAATGGCTCCGGAAGTTCAGGACCCGAAAAACTGCTAAAAATAGTAAATTGTGCTACAATTAAGGAAATTGAAAAAATGAAAGAAAAAATGGTGTGGGTCTAAGTGGAATAGGTGGGTGGCCACCAATATCCACCTGGATTATTCATCCCCAGTTAGGAAGCAATGGTCCCCATTGCATTGAGTTCCTCCATGAGATGAGGAAACTTCTGCTGAACCTGGTCCCTGGTAAGCCACTTGCCCTGGTGAAGGAGTTGGCCTGCTTTGACAAATCGATATAGTTGGATCCTCTGTTGGTGGGTGTTCTTGATCTGTGTTTCCATAATCTGATCAGTTGTGGCTTGTTCCATGCAATCTGGGTTTAACTATGTTGGTGTGAGTTGTTCTACCATGTCATATGTGTCCAATAGAGGTGGAAAGTAGGGTCGAAGGCGGTCCACATTGAACACTGGGTGTAGACCAAGGAATGGTGGAATACTAAGCTCAAATGCATTGTCCCCTACAACCTTGGTGATGGTGTATGGCCCATATAGGAGCGGGAAAACCTTGCGGTAGGGTCTAGTGAGGCGATCCTTTTGCAAATGTAGCCACACTTTGTCGCCCACCTGAAAGTTGTGTGGCACCCGATGTTGATCATGTAGTTTCTTGTACTTAGCATTGGCTCTGTCCAAGATGTCATGAACCTATTGGCGGATGTGCTGAATGTGCTCAATGAAGTTGTTTTCCTTGTCAGCCTCAGACTGGACATGGGCTGAATTTAGCTGCAAATGGCATGGCTACGGAAATGGGACATAGTGGCTGGAATCCCAAGCCCACCTGAAAGGGGTTGTGGCTGGTTGAGCTATGGAGAGTCTGGTTGTAGTTTTGTTGTACATAGGGGAGGCTCTCATCCCATGTGCGTGGATGCTTTGAGTTGTACATGTGCAGAATGTGTGCGATCATCTGGTTGACGAAATCTGTCTGGCCATCAGTTTGCGGATGGAAAGCTGTGGACTTGGTGAGCTTGGTGTTCAACATCGACCAGAGGCTGGACCAAAATGTACTGAGGAACCTATTGTCCTGATCTGAGATGATAGACTGTGGGATCCCAAAGTGTACCCACACTTGTTCAAAGAAGAGTTTAGCAGTGGCTTCTGTTGTGATATTCTTCTTACAGTCCATCATAATGGACATCTTCGAGAATCTGTCGACGACCACAAAAACACAGTCATTGCCATGCTTAGTAGAAGGAAGGCTCGACATGTAATCCATGGAGATGGATTCCCAAGGTCGACTAGGGGTAGGCAACGGAGTATAGAGGCCTTGCTTCTTGATGGTCGGTTTGGAAATGGTGTAAGCAGTGCAAGACTTGATGTACTTCCCGACATTCTGTCGAAGGTTCGGCCAACAAAAATAATTTTGCAGTACTGCCACAGTTTTCTCGACCCCGAAATGACCAGTGACCTGACTGTAGTGTGCCTCCAAAATCATCTTTGCATGCTCGCTTGAAGGAACACAAAGGTGTCCTAGGTGACATAGCAGGGCATCCTGGAGGTGAAAATTAGGAACTTGCTTACCCTCCAAGAGTGTATTGTATGTGTGGACGAATTCTGGATCACTTTTGTAGAGAAGCGGCCAATTGGAAATCTCGTGCCCACAAGAATTGAGAATCGTGGTTAGCACCATGATAGGTGGTCGGCTGAGGCAGTATGAAAAATTTTTGGTGCTTCCTTTCTTGTACATAATGTTCAAATGAAATTGTTGCAGGTATGTTGACCACTTTTTATGGCGATCGTTTTGCAACTTCCCTTGTGTCTGTATGAACTGCAAGGGTCGGTGGTCTGTGTGGATGACCAGTTCCTTTCCCAAAATGTAATGATTCCATTTTTGGCAAGCCTGCACAATGGAATACATCTCTTTGTTATAAGTGGGATACTTTCAAACTGTGTCAGAGAGTGTATCACCGTGATATGCCACTGGATTCCCCTATTGATTAAGGACTGCCCTAATAGCATAGTCAGAGGCATCTGTCTCGACCTCAAATGGTTGTTGCAAGTATGGTAATGTGAGCACTGGTGCAGAGCAGAGGAGATGCTTCAAATATTCGAACGCCTTCTGTTGAGATTCAGACCAAAATAATTTTTCTTTCACTCCTCCTTTGGTGACTTGACTCAAGGGCCAAGTGATATGAGAGAATCCAACACGAACCTGCGGTAGAAATTGGCAAGATCCAAAAAGTTGCGGAGCTCTATTAGGGTGGTTGGGGATGGCCAATCCCGAATGAATTGGATCTTGGTTGGATCCACATGCACTCCCCTCTCATCAATAATGTATCCCAGATACTGAACCTGGGTCATGCCAAAAGTGCACTTCTCCAAATTGGCGAACAACTTGTGTTTCTGTAGTGTTTGGAGGACACGTCGGATGTGGTGGAGGTGCTCTTCCCAAGTCTGGCTGAATATCATAATGTCATCCAAGTACACCACTACAAATGAGTTGGTGAATGGTCACAATATGTCGTCCATTAGCCTCATGAAGGTTGCAGGGGGATTCATCAACCTGAAAAGCATGACCAGCCATTTGAAAAGGCCCTCCTTGGATTTGAAGGCAGTCTTCCACACATCAGAGGGTTCGATTGATACCCGGTGATACCCAAACTTCAAGTCGATCTTGCTGAAATATTTTGCCTCCTTGAGTTGGTCCAGAAGGTCATAAATCTGTGGGATTGGGTACCTATTCCAGACGGTGATCTTGTTCAATGCTCGATAGTCAATGTAGAGTCTCCAAGTCCCATCCTTCTTCTGTACCAGCACGATCAGTCTCCCACAGGGCGATGAAATCAACCAGATGTGACCTTTCTGCAACCGCTCTTGAATCTACCTCTTGATTTCATCATTCTCCAGAACAGAGTGCCGATAAATTGGCCCATTGGGCAATGGTGCACCTAGGGTCAGATCGATGGGGTGCTTGACCTGGAAGTGTAGAGGCACCCCTACGGGGGAGGTGAAGATGTCCTTGTACTCCTCCACGACCTTATCCATTTGTTGTTTTCGTTCCGAGGGGCCCTGTCTGGAGGTCGTGGCCACAATATTCTTCTTTCCCTGAGGGCGGATCATCAGGAAAACAAATTCCTAGTTTTGGCAATCATCTTACTACATTGTTTTGCAGTAACCAAAGAGATGGATGTAGGCGGTGCTATTTCCGGTATCTTGTATAACTTATTGCCCAAATTAATAATAACAAAACGAGGCTTGGACTCATACACAACATGTCTCTTCCACAAGTATGGTTGGCCTAATAATACATCAGAAACATCAAGAGGAGCAATGTCACATAATACTTCATCTGTGAAGGGCTTGATGTTGTAGGGAAGGTGACATTGTTGGTTGATGCGGAGGTCCTGTCCTTGGTGCAGCCACCCAATGGTGTATGGTTGTGGGTGTGTTGTGGTTGGCAAGCCCAGTCATTTCATGACCACTACTAAGATGAGGTTCTTCTGGCTCCCGCTGTCGACAATGAACTGCAACGTGGAACCCTTTACCCACATTTGGGAATGGAAGAGGCACTCTGCCTCCTCTGGATCTTTTGGTTCCTTCTTCAGGATCTTCGTGGTGGCAATAATGGCATTGGGCTCCGCATCGATAATATGCTTCCCCATGTCATTCCCCTTATTGGATTCTTATTCAGAGTCGGAGCCTGCATCCGATTCAAAAGCCTTCAACTCAGCTACCAGTGACTGCCTGGCCCGACACTCACTTGTGTTTTGAGTGGAGCTCTTATGGAACTCACACCACTTCCCCGTGTCCTTTTTTGGCTTCGTGGTGTTTTTCTTTGCTTACATCTTTGGCAAGTTGTCCTAGGCCGCCCCACCTTGGCTTGGTCCTTTGTTCAGTAGCTTGGGGGTACCTTTCCCTTGCTTCTGATTTTCAGACCCAAAGTCTTGCTTCTTCTGTTTGAACTTATGCTCAATCTTGGCAGCATACTGGTATGCCACACCAAGCGAGGAGATGTCGATAAACTCCATTTCCTCTTGAATGTATCTATGCAGACAACTGCGATACTTTAACACCAAATGTTTCTCTGAATATTTGATACCCAACTTTGTGTGTAGGGTATGAAACATATTCATCAGCTCATGCACATCTTGGTCCCTTTGCTGCCGCAACGTAGTCCATTGTCTGTATTTTTCCTCATAGCTCCCCACGGGATAATATTGTTCCTTGATGGTGTCTCAGAAAGTATTCCAAGTGGGTGCGACCAAGAACAGAGAGGGTGCCCCCTCGCTCTGTTGCTCCCAGTAGGTTTCCCACCAGTCCTTAACATGGGAGGCAACTTTAAGGAGTGCAAAAATAATCCTTTCTCGGTCGGAAAAGTCATGAACCAAGAAATATCCTTCTAACAGATTCAACCATATATCTACGACATCGGCATATATTTGTCCCTCAAATATGGGAATGTCAAAGTTTGCTTGTACCTTAAAAGTAGTGGAGCCTCCAGAGTGTCTGTTGAATGTAGATGTGCTTCCAGTGAGCAGTGATTGAAGGATATGGGCAAAGTTGTCCATCATCACGTTCCTTTGATTCTCGAGGGCCTCCTTGAGCAATAATTTGATAGGATCTCCTCCTCCCTCATCTTTCTTTTCTTCCCCCATGGGCGGCCTTCGGGGTTTACGAGGTTGATCTTGCAACGGTTCAACCAGATCGAGCCCTCACTCCTTATACCCCGACCTCGTTGGGGACATGCAAAGAAGGATCGAGGAAGAGCAGACTGCTCTGATACCACTGATCCAGATTTATGCAAGAACACAATGAAATACAAAAATACACATAAACACAGAGATGCAGTGGAAATAAAACTTAATTTCATTAACAACAAATGACTGAAATATGCTTACAGACAGAATGGAAATAAAATAGCTAGGACGCTGGTAGCTTATCTTTGAGAAGATATGTGGCGGCTACTAGACTCTGAAATTTATGTTACAATGAGGCTCAAAGGCCTATATATTATTGAGAAACAATGGAAAACCCTAAACATCCAAAAACCTAACCCTAGGAGATGAAACACTAGAATATGGGCCCCGTCGAGGTAAATTGGTACATCAATTTCTCAGGGTCGTAACTTTGGCACACTATCTCTGTTTGACGCATATGATACAACGTTAAAAACATCTATCCGAGGAATACACTGCTGATAGTGAATATCAAGTCTGGAACAGATTCATATTTGTTGGAGAATTTGATGCCAAAAAACGTCGTTTGGGGCCTCAAAATAGCTCTGGAAGTTCAGGACCCGAAAAACTACTAAAAATAGTAAATTGTGTTACAATTAAGGAAACTAAAAAAATGAAAAAAAAATGGTGTGGGTCCAAGTGGAATAGGCGGGTGGCCACTAATATCCACCTGGATCACTCTGCCTGCAAAGTGTCCATACGTTTCCATGGGTATTTCATCTCCCCTCACTTGTAGAAAAATCCCCTATGTAATCTGCATGTTTGTCTTCTTAGTCTTGTGTGTTAGCCTGTCAGTCCCTTTGCCTTCTCAGATTGATTCTCTTGCCTAGTAATTCACCCAACAACATATAAAAACGCCGAGGTAATTAATGGTTGGTGCATGCAATGAGGAAACATTAAGGAAAGTGGTAAAATGCTCGGGGAGAGAGAGATAATGCCCAATGACCTATGAGAGATGAGAGGAATTCTCAAAATGGAAACTAGGTTAAATAGTTACAACAACTATTTAATTGCATCCCTTGATATCTATGTCACAAGAAAATGGATGATATGCATGATTTGTCTATTGGGATGGTGTGCATAATGGCTAGTCTTGATCCATATTTAGGACCAGAACGAACTGATTAATAGATTGAATACAATAAACACAGAGATATGAAGAATAACATGGATATCCAGTGAACAATATCTTCTATTGAATAATGAAATAGGCTGAAACTGTAAAACTGCAGAACTGAAACACTTGCTCAAATGGTGGTAGTTATCTCTAAGAAGAGATGTGGCTGCTATGCGCATCCATCTGAGCAAAATGGATCACAATGAGGCTCCAGAGGCCTTTCTTATATTACTCATGAATTCCAAAACCCTAGACATCCAAAAACCTAACCCTAGAAGGTGAAACGCCAAAAGTCATGTGGGCCCCTATGGGTAAGTTGGTGTAAGTTGTTACCTCAACTTCCCAGAGTTGTAAATTTTTCATACAACCTCTGTTTTAGGTGTGTGATAGCCCGTTGGAAAGGTATTTCAGATAAATACACATTCTTCCATCAAAATCTAACTCTGTCTACAATTTGAATGTGGCGAACCAAAAAAAACAACGTTTAGGGCCCTAAAACGGCCCTGGAAGAACAAAAAGATGTGCTGACATGAAAACATACAAAATAATCTAGTTGGATTAGGCAAGAGGCCACCAGTATCCACATGGAGGATGTGTGGGGCTTTAGAAAACTCCATAAGTGTAGAACCCACAATTACCAAGAAGTACATAAGAACGTGCTGAACAAAAATGGACAAGAGGAGCCAATTGGAGTAGGTGGGTGGCCACCAATATCCACCTGGATCAATCCTCCCCCCTTAGGAAGAAATGGTCTCCATTGCATTGAGTTCCCGCATCAGGTGAGGAAACTTCTGCTGGATTTGGCCACGGGTGAGCCACTTTCCTTGGTGTAGGAGTTTCCCTGCCTTGACAACCTGATAAAGTTGGATCCTCTATTGGCGAGTGCCCTTGACTTGTGTGTCCACTATCTGATTAGTGGAGGATTGATCCATGCAGTCGAGGTTGAGATATATTGGTGTCAGTTGTTCTGTAATATCTTAGGTGTCCAATAATGGTGGAAAATATGGCCGAGGGTGGTCCACATTGAACATTGGATGCAGGCCAAGGAAGGGTGGAGTGTTGAGCTCAAAATCATTGCTACCCACAACCTTGGTGATAGTGTAAGGCCCATAGAGAAGTGGGAGAAGATTTCGATGGGGCCCTGTGAGATGCTCCTTCTACAAATGTAACCAAACTTTGTCGCCAACCTGAAACTAGTGTGGTACCCTATGTTGATCATGGTGTTGTTTATACTTAGCATTGTATTTCTGCAAAATCTCTTAGACCTGTTGGCGTATGTGTTGAATCCACTCAATGAATCTGGTGGCTTTGTAGATCGCAGAATGATCATGAGAAGAGTTTGTTTGTGCGGTGGCAAGAAGAAGTGCAACATCAATGGGTCCCAAGGGTTGGAATCCCAGATCCACCTGAAATGGGCTATGGCCGGTGGAGCTATGGAGAGCCCTATTGTAACTGTGTTGAACATAGGGGATACTCTCGTCCCATGCATGTGGATGCTTAGAATTGTACATGCGCATGATGTGCACAATCATTTGATTCATGACCTATGTTTGGTCATCCATTTGGAGGAGGAAAGAAATGGATTTTGTGAGATTGGTGTCCAACGGAGACCAGAGACTCGACCAAAATGTGTTGAGGAACCTGTTGTCCCGATCGGAGATGATGGTATGTGGTATCCCAAAGTGGACCCACACTCGTTCAAAGAAGAGCTTGGCAGTATCTGCTGCTGTGATATTCTTCTTGTAGGCTATGAGGATGGCCATCTTCGAAAACCGATCAACGACCACAAATACGCATTCGTTTCCTTGCTTGGTGGATGGAAAGCCAGACATGTAATCCATTAAGATGGAATCCCAAGGCTTATCAGGAATAGGAAGAGGGGTGTATAATCCTTGCTTCTTGATGGCTGGCTTGGCAATGGCACAAGCGGTGCAAGATATGATATACTTGTTGACTTCCTCTCGAAGTTTTGGCCAATAAAAATGTTTCTAAAGAACGACCACATTTTTCTCCACGCCAAAATGTCTTGCCACCTGATTGTAGTGGGCTTCCCAAATCATCTTTGCACGCTCGCTTGTAGGAACACAGAGATGGCCCAAGTGGCATAAGAATCTGTCCTGAATGTGAAAATCGGTGACAGTTGTGCCTGTACCCAAGAGTTGATAGGTGGTGGCGAAGTCTAGATCTTGTTGATAAAGTTGGGGCCACTCAGATGCTTCATGTCCACATGAATGGAGCACAATGGTGATTTCAGACATAGGAGGTCGACTAAGGCAATAAGTGACATGATGGAGATACCTGTCTTATACTTGATGTTGAGATGGAACTGTTGCAGGTAGGTGGACCACTTCTGATGGCGGGCATTCTACAATTTCACCTGTGTCTGTATGAACTGTAGAGGCTTGTGATCAATGTGTATGATCATCTCTTTTCCCAGAATGTAATGTTTCCATTGACGAAAGGCTTGTACAATGGAATACATTTCCTTGTCGTAGGTGGGGTATTTTCGGATAGTGTCGGAGAGTGTCTCACTATGGTATGCCACCGGATACCCATGTTGAGTGATAACTGTGCCCACAGCATAGTCAGATACATTAGTCTCAATCTCGAACGGTTGTTGTAGATCGGGAAAGGAGAGTACTGGAGTTTAGCACAAGTGATGCTTCAGATCATCAAATGCTTGTTGTTGCTCCTTCCCCCACATGAAATTGGCCCTATCAACACCCTTGGTCACCTAGTTGAGGGCCCATACAATATGGGAGAATCCCAACACAAACTGTCGATACAAGTTGTCTAGTCCCACGAAGCTCCGAAGCTCGATTAGTGTGGTCAGGGATGGCCAGTCATGAATGACTTGGATCTTAGCTGGATCAACATGTACCCCATGCTCATCAACAATGTATCCCAAGTATTGGACATTTTTCATGCCAAAAGAGCATTTTTCCAAGTTGGCATATAGCTTGCGCTATTGGAGAGTGCTCAAAACCTGCTAAATATGCCTTGTGTACTCCTCCCACGTCCTATTGAAGATGAGGATGTCATCCAAATATACCACCACAAAGGAGTTGGTGAAAGGTCTCAATACATCATCCATCAACCTCATGAAAGTGGTTAGTGCATTTGTTAAGCCAAAGGGCATGACTAGCCATTCGAAGAGACCTTCTTTAGATTTGAAGGTTGTCTTCCTTACATCAGTTGGTTCGATGGTAACCTGGTGGTAGCCAGACTTTAGGTCAATCTTGATGAAGGAATTCACTCCCTTGAGTTGGTCAAGAAGGTCATCAATCCTGGGAATGGGGTATCGATTCCTGATTGTGATTTTATTTAAGGATCTGTAATCAATGCAGAGTTGCCACATCCCCTCCTTCTTTTGCACCAGTACAAGTGGGCTTCCGCAAGGAGAGGAGCTAGGTTTGATGTTCCCCTTTTAAAGCAGCTCTTGGATATGTTGCCTGATTTCGTCTTTTTCCATCAAGGAGCGATGATAAAATGGTCCATTGGGTAGAGGTGTGCTGAGGGTCAGATCAATTGGAAGCTTGACTTGGCAGTGTGTCGGTACCGCTGTAGGTGAGGAGAAGATGTCTATGTATTCTTCCACGATCCCATCCACTTGCTTTTGCTGCAAAGAGAGGCTCTGTGTAGAGGCCACAGATGTGGTGATGACCTTCTACTTACTGTGAGCACGGATCACAAAGAAGATGAACTTCTCGGTATGTGAGATAACATTACTGAATTTCTTAGCAGAGATTAAAGAGATAGCAGTAGGTGGCACTACCTCTGGTATCATGTATAATTGTAGATTCATACACAACATGACGCTTCCTCAAATATGGTTGTCCTAAAAGAACATCACAAACTTCAAGGGGAGAAATATCACACAGTACCTCATCTTTGAAAGGCTTGATGTCGTAGGGAAAATGACATTGTTGGCTGACATGAAGATCTCTTCCTTGGCGAAGCCATCCGATGGTGTAGGTCTGCGGGTGCGGTGTTGTTGGCAGGTCCAACCTCTTTACGACCTCTGCTGAAATGAGGTTCTTCTTACTACTTCTATCGACAATGAAATGAAGCGGAGCCCCCTTTACCCACATCTGCGAGTGAAATAGGTGTTCTACTTCCTCTAGTTCTTCTGGTTCGCTTGGTCAGACTTTGGTGGTAGTGACAGTGGCATTGGGTTCAACATCGATAATCTGCTTCCCTCCTTCAGGATTTGATTTAGAATCAAAATCAACCTCTGACTGGGAATTCTTCAGTTCAACCATGGGGGACTTCTTGGAGAGACATTCTTCGGTGTTGTGCCAAGGGATTTTATGGTACTCACACCATTTTCCCGTGTCCTTCTTCATCTTCTCATTGCCCTTCTTGTGTTGCGCCTTGGACTGGTTGTCCTGCGGGCGACCATCTTGACTTGGTCCCTTGCTGTGTGGGTTGGGGATGAATTTTCCCTGCTTCGACTGAGAGGGGTTTGCAGACCCAAACTCTCTTCTTTTCTTCTTAAATTTTTGCTTGATCTTGAAAGCGTATCTATAAGCTGTGCCCAATGAGGTGATGACCAAAAACTCCATTTCTATTTGAATGCATCTATGCAAACAAACACGGTATTTGAGCACCAGATGACGCTTAGAGTCTTTGATACCCAATTTGGTGTGTAGGGTATGGAAAATATTGGTGAAATATGGTACTGTCTGGTCCCTTTCTTGATGTAGGGTGGTCCACCTAGTGTATTGGTCCTCGTAGCTTCCAACAGGGTAGTACTGTTCTTTAATGACATCTCAGAAGAAATCCCATGTAGGGGCCACAAAAAATATTGCAGATTCCTCTACGACCCTTTGCTCAGAGTAAGTATCCCACCAGTCTTTAACATGGTGAATGACCTTGAGGAGTGAAAAAGTGATATTTTCCATATCGAAAAAATTGTGGACCAAAAAATACCCTTCGAGCAGATTCAACCATTTATATACAGCATTTGCATCTATCAATTTTTTCCTTTTTTCTCAGCTACAACAAGGAACAAAGGTTACTCTCCTTTTCCCACAAGGCCCTGGTAGTTCAGTTTTCTATCCACCAAGCAAGGGATCCTATTCTAATTTCTCACTCAATCACTGCATCTTTGTTTATTAGCTTGATTAGAAAAAACTATCCAAGCGCTCCTGTACCCAAAATAACATATATTTCTCAGTTCTCCTCCAAACCAAAGAGCCTCGCACACTCTTATTTCTCTCGAATGGTCTTCTAACCTACTCCTGTGTATCCTACGCCCCCTACCCACGATTTTTCTAAATTTTCTTTCTTTTCCCAGCAAGATTTTGTGGGTCAGATCAAGAATTTTCCAGACGGGTACTCTACCCATATCCTCATTTACTCTTGAGGAAGACTTCCCAACTAACAACTTGACTTGTAATTAATTTTTTTGTGCAAGAAGATTGTTCTGGGTCTAATAAATTTATATCCAACAATGTATTGGTCTGGCAGGTCATCTCAACCATCATTGATTCCCCTTACCATCCCCTCTCATGCATCATGATCCATATTAGCCACCTCCTTTCAACAGTTATGCCACAATTTTCCATATATATATATATATATATATATAATAACAAGGTTCATTGTCTTTTCCAAAATTCTCATGACGGGTTTGCCCACAGTATTTTATCCAAATATAATTATATTTACAAGTTGGGGGAAATAGGGGTATTATAGTACCATTTGGTAGTAGCACCCATCAAAGTGGATTGAAACAATCACGACCTAATTGAATCCTAATTTATGGAGTTGGAGGAACACCACAAGTGAAAGAACATGATATGGTTGGAAGGCTCATCTCCAGTTTTACCCTCAAACTTTGGGATTTCAAAGGAAATTTGTTTTTGCATATTGGGGCAATTTGGATCATGGTGGATGGGATCATTGATCAATTTGTTCAAATCGGGTAAATTTAAACCTTCCATGAAAGGCATAGAAGGTTGGTTGGCATTTCATCTGGGATTAGCTCCAACCATGGTGGAACTTGGCTTGGATGAAGATAAAGGACCTAAGGAGGTGGAAGTGGGCCTGAAAATAGATGTACCAACACCCCTTGATGGGGAGGGGTGTATCGAATCAGAAGAACTAGAACCCAAGGGTGGTTTTGGGTGGGGATCCCTATTTCGTCGATCAAGGAAGATAGTGTGTCTAATGGGGAGCTTGGGTTGAAGGCCATGCAGTTGATGAGATTGTTTCATATGGGGAGCTATGGCATCCCAAGGAAAGTATCACCCTAAATATGAAACAAGCTAATCAAAAATCTAAACAGAAAGAAGTTATGAACTAAGCCAATAATGATCAAACAACACACACTACATGCTTAGGTGGTGCATCAAGTGGTTTTAAGTGTGTCTAAAAAATAAATATATCATAACTCAAGTAGCTATGTCTTATAAAAATAAATGACTCTAGCCTATAAGATAAATTAAACGTGTTCAAACAAAACCTAGTGTATGGACAGGGGCCTTCCAAACAACTAACAACAGGGGGAGATGATGCCCCCTGCATAATTGAGTGAAGGTATGAAAGAGATAGTCATAAATATGTGGAAGTGTATAGTTAGAGGTCCCAAAGTCGTGTAGAAATATATCTCATGTGTCATCCCTCCTGTGAGATCCACCTAGGTAAAGATACCTAATAATGGCCAATAATCTACCTCTTCATGGATATGTGTAACAAGTTACCTTGCCTTCAAGCTAAAATCAAGCAGTCTGGGGATCTTTAGTAGTGAAAGAGAAAGGACTCTCAATCACACATTCGGTATAGACCTTGGCATTATCCACTCTAAAATAGCATGCCTATTACCAAATAAGATGGGAGCATGTCCGATAGAAAAGATTCTAGCTCCCTAATAGTCAACCTTTATGTTTCAATGTGAAATGATTAAGGGGAATTATTTGGATTACTATCCCCAAAGTCCTAACCTAAATACAATATTCTTTTTTGGTGCCCAAGTGGGATTAAATGTGTGTTAAATTAGAGAGTTAATTATTAGGTTGAGATTGACATCATGAGCCAAGAATAATTTTTAAGGTGTGGTATGTGTGCACGTGTGGTGTGATTAACTAAAAATGCTTGCAAGAAAATAACAAATTGCAGTTTAAATTGAAATCTAAACTAATATGCAAGTAAGTAATCAAAGGCAACTACTAAAATAAAATGATCTAAGTTACTTTTCAAAGATGAAATGAACTTGCAAAAATTCATATTTCAAAGTAAAAAACAATCTATTTTACCCTTTAGTTTACATGAAATTAATTTCAAAAAAGGAAACCTCTATTGGCAAATAAAAAAAAGGTCCTATGAGAATCTTTATCTCTCACTAAGAGGCTATGTAAATCTGAAATAAAATCAATCTAAAATAGAAAATAAGATGCACCTACAACTATAATAGAAACTAAAAACTGAAGGTTGGAAAAGCAATGGCCTCCTACATGCATCTAGGACCAGGTCAATGATGTATGCCCTTTTTACTTTCTTTTGTTTTTAACCAATGATTAATGCAAACTAGAAAATCCTAAATGACTAAACAACAAATAAAGGGTTTTATTTGCAACCTATTGTAACAAAAAATAGAAAGTAAAATCTTTAAGAAATCAATTGAGAAAATGTACTAAAACCCTAGGCGGTTTGTTCCTCAAGCCTGTAGATATATTGAATATGATACATTAACCTACATCAAGGAAATTTAAAATCAAGCTATAAGCCCTAAAAACACTCGGGCAATAGAAAACAAATACTAAAAATCGAAAAACAGAGTTTTCTAAGCCAATTTAGAAACTTACCTGGTTAATTTTGTTTCCCTTGTAGAAGTTGGCCCTATTTCCTTCGTTGGCCAATGTAGATACTGGATTCAATTAGTGCGTTGGTCAATGCACTTACTTCCCCCTGTTCCTACGTTGGGCCTTGAGTGGTCTTTGACAGTTGTGAGCTCGTCTCTATGGGAATCCTAAAGGGTTTTTGATAATTGTTTCTTGAAAACATGAATCATAAAGAAACAACAACCGAAAAATCCCAAAAAATCTCAAAAAATCAAGTGAAAAGAAGGGAAAATAGATTTATCCACACACCCACAACTAGGGATCATGAGATTGGATCAAATCCCTAGTGGAGTCACCATGATTATGTTGGTGTAAATATGTAAAGAGGGTTAACAGATCTACAAATCTTGTGGTTGTTTGAAGAATATAGAAAATAACAAAAAAAAAAACTAGAAACCCTAACAATGGACTTATTCATCTTAAGAGTAAACATATTCATGTAAACATAAATAAAAAACAATAAAAAGAAATAAGATTGAACAACGAATTCATGAAAGAATGAATAGATGATCTATTATCCAATGAAATGGTTGTACAAAGCACTTGTGAATAAGATTCTTGAAGATGTTGATCTCCTTGGCCTCCTCTTTGGGAGGGTTCATGTTATTCCCTAACTGTATGGCTGCTCTATCTCCCTTGTGGTTATGTGTAACAATGGTTGTTGAGGGAAGTGCTCTCGATAAACTAGGGCTCTTGAGCTCTAGTGCAAATCCAACAACATGTATCCATAAATATTGAATATGAGAAATGGGGAGGGGTGGGGGATACCTCTTGGTTTTATAAGAAAAAGTTTGAATTTTAATTCTTTTATTTTTCTTTTTAAAATAATTTTGAGAGTGAAAAGTCATAAAAGGGTTTTTTTACTTTATAAGGTGAAAATAACTATAAGGAAAGTGGTTTATTTAAGTTATAATGGTGGACTATGGTGTAAAAGTGGGTTTTGTCTTAAAGTACCCATACATCTACTTTTTGGATTAGTGTTAATCATTGTGGAACCTTGAATAATTAGTGTAGATTCATCTTAAATTTTTTTTTTTTTAATTGAATAAACTTTATTATTATTATTTTAATGTAGCTTCATCTAATTTAATAACATACTAAATGACAATGTATAGCAACTAGATACTCTCAATGTAAAAATATAGTATAAGAATTTTGAGAATTTTCACATAAACCCAAAAAAACCGTCTTCACAAAGAAAAATTTAACCACTCCCTGTGGAATGAAATATCTCACTGTCTAAATTTGTAGAAAAAATCTAATTGAGTAGCCAACATTACTTTATTCAATTTCATGATAAGAACAAGTGAACCCAATTTAATTACGCCGAAGGCGTTCTTTTAAGGGGAAAAACATCTTAAGCCTTCGTCGTCTGTCTTCCTCCAACTAAAACCTGCCATATGTATTAAATTCGATGTCCAACTAAAACCTGCCATCTGTATATTAAATTTGATGTATGATAACACATTTAAAACTGTCAGTCACATTTAAAATTGTCATTTAAAACTGTCAGCACATTTAATGAGGCAATCAAATCTCAGCCTAGAAGCAACTAAGAAGTGTAACTACTACACGCAATCGAGCAGTCGGTCAGCACTAAGTCGGTCAAGTCGGTCAGCACTAAGTCGGTTTAATGCGCAGTCGGTTTAATGCGCAGAATGTTTAAGGGGCAGTCAGTAACTACTAAAGAGAATAGAGGATTCGTGAGAAGGGGCTATATAGAAACAGAATGTAATTGAGTCAGTCAATACGCCATGCAAAAACACACACCACACAATTGACACGTTGTTAACATATATATATTTAGCGTGATCAAAGTTAAATATCTTCCTCTGACTCTAGTTCAAATAGGAATCTAGGTTCAGGAATAAGAATTTAAACTTAGACCATGAACAAAAACGAACTAAATGTACTTATGCAGGGCTAAAGAGAACTAATGACATATAATATAAATAATAATACCCAATTAATTCAGAAATAATTATTTCTTACTCCAGAATATTTGGATAACTCTTTACCTAGGAACAACCTTCAGACTTGGAAATTTGCTAAAACCATTTCAGTTTATCTTGATAGTCTACGATTCAGTTTATCTTGATAGTCTACGAGCTTAGAGAAATGTTCATACTGTGCAATCTTTTCCACGTCATCTCAAATCCCATTAATGGCTTCTCTGAGAGTCTCAACAGGAAGAAACCTCCATCCATCAGTTGTTTGGGTCTGCATCTCATCCAAAAGGTGAATAAAAGGCCACAAATCATGTGCCCTTGGCTGGATCATGTCTCCAATATAAGATTGCATCTGCATGAGAAAATCCGACCCCATAAATGCTCTGTATATTTTATTGGTGGCATGCCTTTCTGCACTGGATCTTATACCGTTCTGTGTTACAAGTCTACTTAATTTGATGGCAATTCCAGGCGACAGAGAACGATTGTCTACTATCTGCGTCAGCATGTGAAGGCCTTCAAATAAGCTAAGAAAAGAAATTACATGACTTCCCTTGGGCGTATTTTATAACCATATAATTATTATGACTGCCCTTTACAACTGCGGTTTTTTTATCTAGAGGAAGCCACGTAAAACAAATTACATGGATGCAAATACTCCATCTGTAGTGTCAGAAGAATGGTTACAATTGGCTTCCTTAGTGCTCAACACAGAGAGTATCCGTGAATAGTATTTTAAATCAAAAACATTTCATCCACCTGGACTTTGGTGGACCCCATCTGGCAAATAGTTCCATGGCTGGGGGCACACTCTTCATGAAGTTTAATTAGGGTTCCATAAATGGGAAACACATATCACCTCCAATCCCCCATAGTTTCAATTTGATTACATCTAGCATGGTTAATGATATAGACAACCATACTAGAATGCAAGCTAGATCCCAAAGTTTGATGTTTGGTTAAAAAATTATACAAAATTTATTGTAAGATGTTAGAGTAATTTTGGAATAAAATTTCATTCTATCTAAATTAATTTTAAATTTTTTAAAATATAATTATGATAATCTATTTCCTTTTTTTATTTAAATTTAGAATTAAAAAAATTAAAATTCAATATTAATATTGAGATATCATAGTAAATAAAAGTTGTTATTTTACTTTATTTTTAAATTAATGTGTATCAAATTTCATTAACATGATTGGTTTCAAAGGTTAAAAATCCACCCAAATAAGGGTTGGTAAATCCCATGCACAATGCAATAGCTAGCAAACAATATATATGTATATGGTACTTTAAGTATGGTTTTTATTTAGATTTATTATTATTTAATTCAACTTTTAAAAATATATACTTTTCAATTTTTTTATTTAAATTTAATGTTAAGTTTTATATTTTATGTTATTTTAAACAATTTTAATTAGTCTTTTTTCCATTACTATTTTTTTTTACTTATTTGGTTTTTTTGTTGTGGATAGTTTTTCATTTTTCAAAATTGTTTTACTTATTTACTTTTTTTTTCCAAAATGTTTATTGTCTTAATAGAAATCCTACTTTGAAAATAATAATAATAATCTATCTTGTCATAATGTTTAAGATTTTGACGCAAGGTTAATTGTAAAATTTTATAGCAACGTTAATTAAGGATGCTATTATTTTAAATGAGGTTTAAGATAAAAATAATATTTTGGTTAATTGCTCTAAGATATATTATGGAATTGGATTTTAGGGAAATATAATGGATATTTAGTTATACTACATTTATAGCCAAAAGAAAATTGTATTGACTTAAAATCCAATTTCATTCTTCATCATAAAAAAACATTATGCTAACATTTATATAAAGTTCTATGATGAAATTGTTTAGTTTTTTTTTAGTTTTTTTTAATTGTATATTCACTATTTTTTATGGTTTACTTAATATTCACACTATTTAAATTTCTTATATTAACTTTACATATGTTCAATATATACTTTAATCTTTTTTCTTCAAAACTCTCCAATATTCTTAATATTCACAATATTTAAATTTCTTATATTAACTTTACATATGTTCAATATATACTTTATTCTTTTTTCTCCAAAACTCTCCAATATTCTTAAAATCAACATGAAACTTAAATAGTCCTTATTTTATTTTGTTTACTTCAAAACTCTTCAATAGTCGTAGTCATCTTTGTTAGGTTGATGGACACATTACAGAGTATCGGAATTTGATGGGTGAGAAATGTTATCTTACTTCAGGAGTAAGGGTTGTGTGAACTTATGAAGCCCCCCTTACACATCCCAAGTTGGATTGTAGACTAACAACGGACATTTCATTGACCCCATCTAATGAGGGACTCACCATCAATCATATACATTAGTATACATATTAAGTTATATATTTTAAACCCAAATAGATTCCACTCAATATTGATAAACATAACCAACACTATTAGTTTCTTCTTGTCTTTTTACGAAATCTATGAGTACTTATTCCACTCCATATGAAGTTCGATCCACCATATTTATTTTTACACGTTAATTCTTGCTCATACTCTTTACTGTTTTGTTTTGCTTGAGTATTCTTTATATTCTCATTTAACTATAGTTTTGTATTCTCTTTTATATTTCTAATTGTAACACATGTTTTAATATTTGAAACATAAATATTGAGTTTGATATTGGACTAAACTAAAACAAATATATATTTATATCTCTATAATCTAACTACATGAACATTTTCAATGTGTATATCTCTCATTCTTTCCCTTTATACATGTATATCATCAACATACAAATGTCTTTCTTTAAATAATAGAATATATTTATAGTTTTATGCTTTCCATTTCCTCTCCTACTATATCATGTTTTTTTTTTCCTATCATCTCATGTTTATTACTTCTTAAAGTCTACACAACTACATAAAATATTGTTGTTCAAATAGTTACAACCATACATCAACAAATAGAGTGATACTTTAACATTTGTTTTTCCTCTACTCGTATATCTACTATCCTTTAATTCCATTTGTGTCCATTATATTTTACTTAATACATTCCTTGCTTGTTTTTTTCCCTATGTGGTCTTTCAATTCCCTTATACTTCCACTTTTTACACAAAAGATCCAAGGAATGACATATGTGTTAACAACAAACTCACTTGCACGGATTGGAAATGGAGAGGTTATTTGCAATCCTATTATAAAAAATCTGGACTTCAAAGTAACACTAGAAGATCGTTACTCAGTAGTCCTGTCTGATGGAAATACTACATTGTGAAGCTTATTTGCCTCAACAATTGGTCATTATATCACTTCATCTCAAATAGAAAAAGGGTCCTTGGTTGAACTACAAGACTTCACTTGCAGATCTATCCAAGACAACAAGTATGTCTTCAATCTACCTTCTTCGCATGGCTCAAGCTTAGTTATAATTTATACAACTATTATCTTGACTTTCCCTTTACATATTCCTTTAATTTTCACATGTATCACATACACCACCTGCATTTTGCTTTGTTTACTATGTGACCAATAGTGAAATTACTAATTGTACATTGTTTACAAATTTTTTTTGCAGGGTTCTAATAGTGCATGAAATCCAAGTACATACTTTTAAAGTGGACATTGTTGGTGCCCCACCATTGATAGAAGATGTACGTTCTTCTACAAAACGACCATTAGAACCTACTAATACACCCCCCAAAATTACACCTATTGCATCTTTGCATTCATCCCTAAAGGTATGGACTCTGAAAGTCAGAGTACTTTCCAAAACCGATGTATGCACATTTACCAATGCTAAGGGACTTGGCCATGTATTTAGCTTCGATGTTATTGATGCAACAAATGGTGAAATACGCATTACATGCTTCAACATCCAAGCAAAAAACTTCCATCCTTTCATACACATTGGCAACGTTTATGTCATCTCAAAAGGGTACGTCAAACTTGCAAACAAATAATTCAATCATTTAAAAAATGATTGGGAAATAACTCTAGATATTACCTCAACCATTGAAGCTTGTTTAGAGGATGATTATTCAATAGCAAAACACAATTTTGTGTTCACTCCTATTAATATGGTACCAACTTTAGTGAACAACTGTATAGTTGATATTATTGGAGTTGTTATCTCCATTATCCCTTTAGCAACCATCATGAGAAAGAATGGAACATAGACACATAAGAGAACCCTCAAACTAAAGGACATGTCAGGGTATAGTATAGAGGTCACAATATGGGGGGTATTATGTAGTAAACATAATATAGACCAATATTCTATCTCAAATACCTTTCCAATAATCACTCTCAAAGAAGGAAAAGTAACTTCCTTTAATAGGATATCAATTACTACAACCTTCACATCCCAACTTTCCATCAATCCTATTCTCAAAGAAGCCCAAGATTTAAGAACCTAGTTTGATAACCCTTTAACATATACATCTTTTCACTCATTATCTGCACATGGAGTTGTAGGCGGGCACCCTTCCATTCAAAAACACTTGGCTGACATAGAAAATGAGGGAATTGGCAAAGGTCCAAACCCTACATTCATTTTGGTTGAGGTAACTATTGCTTCTTTAAATGCAGACAAGTGTTGGTATGTTGCATGCCCACTTACATTTAAAGATCGAAAGTGCAAAAAAAAAATCACACCTATTGAGGGTGGTGTTTGGAATTGCCACAGATGCAATCAACATGTTTTTGAATGTGAATACAGGTACATTTTCCAGTTCAGCATTGAAGACCAAACAAGAAAAATCGATGTTACTACATTCCAAGAAGCCGCAGAACAACTTATAGGCATATCTGTTGAGAAGTTATATGAATATGAATATGAGGAAAATACCAAAAAAATCATAGACATATTTGGAAATTTGTTCTTTCATAATTACTGTTCAAACTAGTAGTGCATGAAGAAACATTTTCCAATAAAAAACAAATCAATTGCATAGTGATTTCATGTGATAAAATTGATCACATATCAAAGCCAAAAAAGGACATCCCATTCCCTGAATTGTTGGCTACATAGTGAACGCAAAGTGTTATGGGTGTTTCTTTCAAACACCAACTTGTAATTTCCCTATTTTTGTGCATATACATATTATATAAAGTGTTTATGTTTCGAAGATTGTTTTCTTCAATATAACATTTATATGCAATGAAATCCAACCTATGCATTCACTTATAAGATGTTTTACAAATTACATTCTATTGCTTTTGTAACTATTTTGAGAATATGCTTAAAAACACATCATATCAAACATACAAAATACAAAAAATGCTATCAAGAAATTTGAGTTTTAACTACAAATTGTTTAGTTTTAACTACAAATTGTTCATTTTTAACTACAAATTGTTGATTGTTTCTCTTATAGGAAATTCCGTATGGCACACAAAATGCCCCCACGTTCCAAACAACACCAACAAACACCACATGTGAGGGACTCTCAACATCAGTGGAAAGGGAAGTTCTCTTTCAACAAGGCATCACATCAAATACTTCTCATATAAATTATTCCCACATGCAACTTTCCAACAAGTCTCTATACAATCTCCATCTCTATACAATTCAATCTACAGAAATAAACAAAAAAAGAAGATACAGATGGAACAATAATTCTATTAATATAGAAACTACTAGCCCAGACACCACTCCTCTATCTACATCTAGGAGCCAAAAAAATGAGCAACGTCATATAAAATATGCTGAAAGAAAAACTAAACTCAAAAGACTTAGAGAGACTTCACATATAAACCAAAACCAACCTCATGTGGACTTGCCAACCCATGTTCTAGAACATCAATCCCATACACATGCTTCCCAATCTTTTTGAAAACGTATTGATGACTTGTATAACATACATACATGTAGTGCATGTATGGAATCATATCCTGGAATTTCTACTCGCCCATCTCCAAACGAACACATTTGTACTCGATGTCATAGAGAAAATAATGGTCATCGTTTCTCCAAATGGAATAATATGGACCTCGGTGACCAACCCACAGTCTTGTCAATACTAACACAAGTTGAGGGAATGTTATTTGCTCGAGTTAGCCCCATCTTGCAAGTTAGGCATGCTCGGGGTGGCCAATACAAATATAGTGGCCACACTATCAGTTTTCCACAACAAATTGTTCAAATAGCAACTTACTTGCCACATCACCTTTCATATCTTGACATCTTGGTCGTCAAGAGACATGGAGGAAAGGGAAAATGTTATGATTGTTATGTGAAAAAATCTCATGTCATGAATGCATTTCTCTACAAGATGAAAAATGAAAAATATTACAATGATGTCCAAATTGATCAAAACTCACTTGCATCACTACCCACCACTCGCACCAATGTCTCCTCTCACCTCCATTCTGTCTCTACGGAAATTCTCAATTCTCCCAATGAATAATCACATATTATAGATATAGAAAACAATGTTGTTGTCCAAGAGGAGCAACTAGTGTGTTCCTTTACATTTAGATTGCCTAATACACAATGAGAACTGGAAAAGATAAGAGCATTTGTTGACACTACAAATGACGATCCACCCGAAACAATTGATTGGTCGACAATTGGCCTATCACCAATCAATGAGTACAACACGGAGGGTCTATTTGACATGGAATTTCCTACACTTTTCCCCACTGGGGATGCCCTTCTTCACCAACCACGCATGAAAAACATCTTGATTGATAGCTATGCAATACACTTGATGAGATACCATGACAATAGGTTTGGTAGCCATCCTCGTTTCAGATACTTCCTCTATAATTTGACTATGCACAATCAAAGTCAATCAACAACTACCTTCTTTGTTAAGAGAAGCCAATCTCATAACACACCCACCACTATCCAAGAGTTGCATGCACACCTCAAAGAACTGCCTGCAGACAAACTCCTAGAACAATTCATGCACTTTGGAGCACATCTACGTGGGACTAGAGCATTCTGGACTTTGCACGGGATCAAACTAAAAAAAATGATAACACAACTTCAATGCCCAACCTTATTTTTCACTCTCAATGCAACCGACACAAAATGGCTGGACTTACGTGCATTTATGCAAATGGATAGACCTCATGACCCAATGCTCCACCAACGTTGGCATACACACAATGTCATTGACCGCCCCCACACTGTAGCTACATACATGCACAAAAGGTTTTCAATATTCCATGAGGAGATACTTCAAAAAAATATGCACGCAACTGACTATTGGTATAGGTACATATTCTATAATACTTGAAAGTACCTCTCCCCAACCTATACATTTATATCCTCTATACTAATCATTTCATATTCCTTTTGTAGGTATGAATGGAAACATCATGGCTCTACAAATATACATCGATTTCTATGGCTTGATGGTGCTCCAAACATGGAAACATTAAATTGGGAAGACCCAAATCAAATCTATGATGCAAAGAGTTTCTTTGATAACTATGTTACAACCTGGAATCCTAGAGCAAACCATGACACACACGTGGCTATTCATCAATCCATTCAAGATGACTCTTGCTTCCTAGCTACAGAGGAGATATTTGCTTCCAACCCACTTGAGGACTATGAACAACTCTTAAATTGAGCTCAAAGACATACAAAGTGCACTGAGAAAACATGTTTTCGTAGAAAAGGGTCTACCCTTGAATGAAGATATAAATTCCCTTGGAAGGTACAAATGGAGTCATCACTCTACATTGATGAGCTAGGTCAAAAGATATATCACCCGACACGCAATGATGAGCACCTAAACATCCATAATCTTAACATACTCCAAACATGGAGAGAAAATGTAGATTGCCGACTAGTCATCTCTCATTATGCAGTTCTAAAATACATTGCCAAATATGCTTCCAAAGCAGAGGGAAGATCTGAGACCTACCACCATATGTTGACCAAAATTGCATCTACATCACATCTTGAAGACCCTGCCTCAAATGCTTATCAACGCTTGCACTCAGAAGCAATTGTAGACCGAGACATAAGTGCCCAAGAAACTTGCCATATGCTCCAAAAATTAGCCCTTGTCACATGCAGTTGTACCTTCACCAAACTCAATGTTGGTCGTCAAATATTCCACCGATTCTCTTATGATTGTCCTAACTTCTTATCTAGATCCAATTTCATTGATGCATATCTAATACGTTCTGTTTTTCTTTCCCCTTTATGTTTGATTGAACTTGCAAAAAATTGGACATACAACCAAGCACGTAAAAAAGAAAAGTGGAAAAAAAGACACCTCCCCACAATTGTCCATGTATGGCCCCTTTTTACTACAATACCAAACAAAGATTCCAATGCCTTTGTTGACTTTTGTTGGAGTGAGCTGCTTTTATACAAACCCTTTCGTTCCTTCTTTGAAGATATAGGTCTTTCAAAAGAAGACATTGTGGCTAATTGGGAGATCATAAAAAATGACTACCATGTATGGCATGTTCATCACACCCCTGTGCACACTCCTACCGAGCAATCCTCTGAAGATGAAGATAGCCATAGCACCAGACAACAAAAACATGGAGATGAATGAATGATAGTCTTTATCAAGGTTGGCCCTTACATGAAATATCAACTTCACTTCTCTTGATATGTTGGGACTTCGAGAGATTGACACTTCCCACCCATGGGATCAGCTCGCATTATCACAAGATACACTAGAAAGTGCACCAAACTTCATCAACTATAATCGAAAGAATGCAGAATTCATACAAGAACTCAAGACGATATTTCCTTCCAGCAATACATTTTCTACACATCAACAACGTGCATTCGACA
>SNQJ01S0011289.1:177340-203841 GCA_010110895.2 Picea sitchensis | reverse complement strand
TTGAGAAGAACGATACTTGGGATCTTTTCCCTGGACCTGAAGATAAGAATGTAATAGGTTCCAAATGGGTGTTCAAGAATAAAATGAATGAAAAAGGACAAGTTGTTAGAAATAAATCCATATTGGTCTGTAAAGGATATGCACAAGTTGAAGGTCAGGACTTTGATGAAACTTGTGCACCTGTGGCAAGATTGGAGGCCATCAGAATGTTCCTTGCATATTCATGTCATAAGAACTTTAAAGTGTATCAGATGGATGTTAAGTCATCTTTTCTTAATGGAGATCTAGAGGAAGAAGTATATATGGAGCAACCTTAAGGATTCTCATTGACAAATAATCCTAATTATGTTTGCAAGCTGAAGAAGGCCTTATATGGACTGAAACAAGCACCACGAGCTTGGTATTATAGACTGAACAAATTTTTACAAGACAAAGTGTTCAAGAAAGGTATTGTTGACAGCAATCTCTACATTAAGTCTGAAGGTGATAATTTACTAGTTGTTTTGGTTTATGTAGATGATATTATTTTTTGTTGTACTAATGAATCCTTTGTCCAGTGGTTTGATAACTCTATGCAAACAAATTTTGATATGTCCATGATAGGAGAACTATCATACTTTCTTGGTTTACAAGTAAATCAAAGTTCTGCAAGAATATTTATCTCACAAGAAAAATATTTGAAAGAGATGTTGAAGAAATTTTAGATGGAATATTCTTCTCATGTTAGTACACCTATGGTGGTTGGTTGCAAGCTCAGTAAAGATGATATTTCACCTGATGTTGATCAAAGGACATATCGCTCAATGATAGGTAGTCTTATGTACATCACAGCATCTCGTCCTGATATAATGCAAGCTATTGGAATGGTAGGTCGCTATCAGTCTACTCCTAAACAAATTCATTTGGTATTTGTAACAAGGATATTCAAATACTTGAAGGGAACAATGAATTATGGTCTTTGGTATCCCAGAAATCATAATTTTTAGTTAACTGCTTATTTAGATGCAGATTGGGCAAATTGTGTGGATGAGAAAAAGAACACCAGTGGAGGTGCATTCTTCCTGGGTGACTCATTGGTAGCATGGATTAGTAAGAAGCAGGAATATATTTCCTTATCAACTACAGAGGTAGAGTACATTGTTGTTGCCACTTGTTGCACTCATATTTTATGGATGATCCAAACTCTTGCATATTTGAAGGTAAATTATACTGATCCGATTACAATTCACTATGATAACACCAGTGCCATTAGCGTCTCCAAGAATCATGTTCTTCATTCCAAGACTAAGCATATCCCAATAAAATACCATTTTCTCAGATAACAAGTTACAAACAGAGTTGTTCAGCGGAATTATATTCCTTCCACAGAACATATAGTTGATATCTTTACTAAACCGTTAGCAGTGACCCCTTTTGGATATCTTCGTCAAAAGTTGGGGGTTATAACTTCTTTCATCTAATCTGTTCACCTGTTCAGGGGGAGTACTTATTGAATATCTGTTGTATTTCTAAGTTATTCATAGTTGACAGGGGGAGTATGTACTACAACAGCTCGGGGGGAGCGTTTTTCTTCTTTGACATTGATGTCAAAGGGGGATAAAGTGTGGTAATTGTAAGGATTCTATAGTGGTATGGTTGGACGTCCAAGCAGAGTAGTGTTCAGGTTCTTCAAGGTTTCCATCAATGCCAAAGGGGGAGATTGTTGGAATATTTATTACGGACAGAAGGCAGAGTATTTGTTTTTCATTGATGGCAATCTCAACCCGACAATGATGAACAAGAGAAAGTGGCAAGACCAGTAGCGCAACGATGATGGCATGGAAAGATCAGAAGCGTAAGCTTAGAAGGAGGAGAAATAGTGATCATTGGATCACCCATCCTGAATTCCCGATGGTCGTCAAATCTAAATTAAAAAGGAGGAGTGTGCATAAGAGGAGAATAGATCTCAGGCGTCATATCTGAACGTGAAGACTGACCATCGTCGGATCCATAAGAACGAGCATGATCTTTAAGTACAATATGAAGCGGGATTACAAAATATCGAAAGAAGGAAGAATGTTGATATAGGAAGAACACGTGGTGAAAGATCAAGGCACGACAAAAACTATGTTTCAGAGTTTCACAGATCGAGAAATCCAAAAGGAGGAGGTGCTCTAACACCTCAAACTTGCGATATGTGAAATAGCGATAAACATTCCTAACCGTTGGATGTAGATTACATGTGGCGAGAGGTCAAATTTTCGCTAACTAGAAATTCAAAGGAAGGTGGAGCTCTATCCTTTGAAATCGTGAAACGCAAAACCGTCGTTCAATCTGATTCGTTGATCAAGGGAGAGTGTAAACCGTTGATCTGGCTCCATTTTGGAGTTTCGGATACTGGGAGTTGGAGGAGTCAAGGAAGCAACTCACGGCAGAAATGTCGATATGCAAAATCGCAAAACACTCTCGTGCTTGGCCCCTGGTCATAACTTATGGTCACATCGATGAAGGATTAAGGGAAGGAGCTAATTTCTAATCTCCATTTATGGGATCACAACTTGGAGTCTCGAGACCCTTCATCACAGGAATGTCGAAATGTGAAATTGTGAAACGCCTTTTGGCGTAGGCTGTGGTCATCGTCGGTGGTCATTAGAGGGGAAGGAGCTAGCGTAGCTAGGCTCCATTTTGGATACCGGGAGTAAAGGAGTCAAGGAGACTCATGGCAGAATCCCCGAATCATGAATCACGAAAGCTCTTTATGGATAAGCGCGTGGTCATCACTGTGGGCACGTGAAGGAAGGATCTTGCAAGTTGCAAGGATCCATTTCATGATCGAGAGTTGTAAGATTCAATGTGTCTCACAAAAAATTTCACAAAACATGAAACCGAAGTGCCTCTTGATTAGGCCTGTGGTCACATCCAGTGGGCATATGGGATAAACGCAAGATCCTGCAGATTTAATCCAACGGTGTTGGTTAATTGGAATTTGATTGAAGGGCTACTATCTCACCTCATGGTTAATTATTCAGTTAACAGAATTGAATCATAGTTCTTGCACGTTTGGTGATTCAGTTGTTGAGGTATTTTTCTTGGAGATTTGAGGTGTATTTGGTTTTGGAGGAGAGCATAAGAGTGACATGCAGTGACTGTGTAAGGTTGGTTGTTCTAACTGAAAAAATGAGTTGAACTGTAGAAAGGTAAAATTATAGTATGCACAGTGTGAAGAAAACTCAGAGATGAGGAACAGAAGCTGAATAGAACAGAAAAGGTGAAGAGAGCAGAATGTGCACATATCAAAGAGCATGAGAAGGACAGAGAAAGAATGAATAGAAAGAGACAGCAAGTCAAACCAAGTATGAACAGAGCAGAAGAATAGTGTAGCAGAGAAGAATTGCAGAACAGTGAAGAAGTGGTAAGAATTGATATATCTATATTGTTGGTTATTCAATCATTTATATAAAATCAGGGAGGTAGGGTCATTCTAGGGAGGACTGTGGTCCTCTAATATTCAAGTTGGTTCTTGAATATTGGAAGTTGTATCTTCCATCTAGTTGTGGCTAGAAAAATAGGGTGGCAGAGTGGTGCTCGGGAAAACATAGAGTTTTTTGTATGCAAGTTGATGCTTATATAAGTGGAAGTAGGTGCTTCCATCCAGTCGATGCTGGAACACTCAGGGAGTTGGTGCTTCCTTCTAGTGGGTGCTAGAGAAAATAGAGAGTTGGTGCTCTCAACAAGTTGGAGCTTGAAAAACAGAGGTAGTATCCTCACATTGAGTTGGTGCTCAAAGATAGATGATGTACAGAACTTAAAAGACTGCCTATCATTCGAAGAAGAAGAGGTTTTATCCCTTTAAGGGTTTCCTCGTGAAAATATGTCTCTGTGTATATCTTATGTGTGATTGATATTCATTATTTATGTTGTTCATATCTTGTATAATATTGATGGTCACTTGAAAGAGATTAAATATATATATATATATTTGAATAGTCATAAAAAATTTAAGCACAATAACAACTGATTCACCCCCCCCCCTCTTAGTTGTCTTAGTAATTTCAACATGCCCGACCTACCCTGCAAGGTTAGGACCTCTAGGACACATAAGAAACACTCAAGCGTAGGTTCCAATTGATTTTAACCATTTAAGGTCTCAGGGCTGGCAATTGTTCTAAGGAACAAGGAGGTGTCTACATCCCACTAACAAACAAGTCCAATCATCAACTAGATCCATCCATCAATCCTATTCATCAATTAATCATGGCGCAAGGGTAACCAATATATTTATCAATCATACATCAGCAATTAAATATTCGTTGTGCGCGAGAGTAAACAATTCTAGAACAATCACATGTCGACTTAAGTAAGGCACAAGAGAAAGCTAGTCACTAAATCAGTCATATATCTAATAAATTCATGACGCCAGATTAGTTAACATTTAAATTCAAGGTGCAAAAGAATAATGACGAAGCAATCACATGCCCACTTAAATTAAGGCGCGCAAGTACATTTTGTTACTAAACTAATCATGCATCACCATTATTGCAAGGTGCGCGGTTAATCAAGCTAAATTATTTTACATCCATCGTTAATCCAATGCACAAGAAATCCAATAATTTAATCACAACATAATCCATGATGCAAGGTAAATTTATAACTCAATCATTCATCCATTATTAATTATTCATTTCACCAGAGAAAACTATCAATTTATCTCATGGCGCAACCAAGCTATCTACTCAACCAATCATACATCAATTTAAGGGAAGAAATAGTAAATTATACACATATCGTTATACATTAGCGTTGTTCATAAAACGAAACTCATCAACATTTATATCATGGCACGCAAATGATTTATTTACTTAAGTAATCACCCCTCTACATTTTCAAGGCGCCCAAGAAATCTAATTGTTAAATTGAACACACATCAACATTTATCAAGGCGCTCATGTAATCAAATCACATCCAAACATTCAATACATCTCTTTTAATGCATGGTGCAAAATAAGTATCAATTCCCATTCATGTGCAAAGTAGTCATGTTCTTCAATGAGGCTTACAATTTACATTGTAAAGTCCCCAACTTAGGTACTATTAATCTGCAGTGGTCCTTCAACAATTTAATTCATACTCAAGTAAATTCGATACATCACCTATAATGCATGCGTGAATAGAATTATTTCATTCATTTATAAACTGACCCCAAAAAATCAAGCATTCAGTAGAGCATTTTATTGACAGGTCATAGATATCTAAAGTTCTCATTAAAATTAGCATTGAGATATAAAATGAAACTTAACAACGAATATTAAACTTGAAGACTTCTAGACATCATAAAGAAAATGATACATATAAAACTATGTGATCGCATTGGAAGAAGATATATGCCTTGAATATTTCTAACTAAAATCAAATGAAACTAAAGGGCACTCCAATGTGTAGGGCATCTTCTAATGCCAAAACAAAAAAGTGTAGGAATAAGAAAAAGGAAGGGACTTAATAACTCAAAGACATGAAGGAAAACGCAGAGTTGGTAAATTCCCCAACAACGCAGAGATAATGAGGAAAGTTCTGGGGAAAAAGTGAGCAACATGCAGAGACAAAGAAGGTAAAAACTCATGTTGGTTCACCCACAAGCTAGCAATTTTTACACAAAAAAATGCAGAGATAAAGATGGTAAAAATGCATGATGGTTTCCCCCACAAGATAGCACGTTTTACACATCAAAATGTAGAGATAAACATGGTATAACTGCATGTTGGTTTCCCCCACATTCTGAGCACGTTTTTAAACCAAAAACGCAGAGGCAAGGAGGGTAAAAACTCTTGCTAGTTTCCTCCATTGTCTGAGCACATTTTTACACTAAAAACGTATAGGTAAGGAGGATAAAAAATATTTCTAGTTTCCCCCAATCTCTTAGCACGTTTTTACACCAAAAATGCAGAGGTAAGGAGGGTAAAAATTCTTGCTAGTTTCCCCCATAGTCTGAGCACATTTTTACACCAAAAATGCAGAGGTAAGGAGGGTAAAAACTCTTGCTAGTTTTCCCCATAGTCTGAGCACATTTTTACACCAAAAACGCAAAGGTAAGGATGGAAAAAACTCTTGTTATTTTCGTCCACAGGCTGAGCACATTTTTACACCAAAAACACAGAGGTAAGGAGGGTAAATTTCTTGGGCATCCTTCAACAAAAACTCAGAGGTGGAATGTGCATTGGCAGAATAAAACTTCGCTGGAGAGTAAGCAAAAATGTGGGTAAGGATCAAAATAATTTTTTATCAATTCCGGATCAATTTTAGTTGGTAGCAACCTCGTTAGAGAAAAAAATTGATTTGGAAAAATGTTTAATGGATCGGATAGTACAAACTCAGGTTCAACTTAAAGGGAGTGATCAAACATTTTGTATGTAGACATTCAAGCTCAGATTGAAATTAACCAGGCAGTGATCAAGCATTTTGTATGTATACATTCAAGCTCAAATTTGAAATTAACAATGGTGGTGGTCAAACATTTATATATGTATACATTCCACTCTGATTTGAAATTAACAATGGATGTGGTCAAACATTTATATATGTATACATTCAAGCTCAGATTTACATTTAAAATGGCGGTGAAATTATTAGGAATCTACCTCTAGCATTTATAAAATCATCTAGGAGATTATCTCTTGATCTTAAGATCTCACACAGTTACGCAAGGTAAAAACAAAAACTAGATTATACAAATTAATCCAATGTGATTACAAATTTAAACAAAAATACTGTAACCGAAGGCGAGAAGTCAATGATGATCTCCCCACTTCCACCCCCTCCCACTCCCCTCTTGCTAACCATGAAGACCTCACTGGTACCTCCCATCCAACATTAGGGGTACTCTTCTTCCCCCTTATCCCCCCGAGCCACAAAGGGGCCACGCACAAACACAACCAGAAAACTCTAGCTCCCATCTCACCTTGCAAGTTCGCACTACTACTCTCTCTTTTTCGAGCTGGTTATCCCAACTCTCACAAGAAAAACCAGTCAAAGAAATTTCGACATCATAACTTTACATATACCATTCATGATCCATTCATCCTCGTAACCATTTCTTTTATATAATTTTTCTTAGTGTCCACTTTCCAATTGCACATTAAATTTGTTTTTTTTTAATTAATTAGGAAATACTCTCCCCTGTACACTTGTCACCTGATCCCTTAGTTGCACCAAAAATTCACTATTTAATTTAATTAAATGTCAATTTCCCTCACCCATCCTAAAAACACTCCTAAAATCGCTCCTAGTTGTCCCTTTATTCCCTCTATTTCCTTTTTAATGGTTGACGTCTTTCTAAAACTTAGTTGTGTTTAATTTAGGAAAGTTCTTTAGTTGGACTAGACTAAATTCCTTTCTATGCTTCCACATTCCTTTTTATATTTATTTCCTTTCTTATCTTAGTTCCAATTTGGTATTCTTTTGCATACATTTATATAATTAAATCTTTAGATACAATTTTTTACTATTTCAATTCCTGACTTGATTTTTCTTCATCCCCCATCATTTATTAAATTTATAATTTAAATTTTGTCTTCTTACCCACTTTAGACTTAGCTTCAAATTTTTAAACTAGGCTTAGAGTTTTTAAGGAGATTTTATAATTAATAAAAATTACTCATTTAATAATTATTTTAGGTCCGACCATGTCAAAACAAATATTTTTTTCTAGGCACCTAGGTTCATTGAATCACCTTTATTAAATATCGTGCCATGCCCTTCAAGAAGCACTCTGTGCTACAAGGGTGTCACTCACCTTTATTCAAGTTTTAATTATGCGACGTGCCCTTCAAGGCGCACTATGTTCTCCAAGGGTGTCACTCGCCTATGACTGATTTTGGTAGTTGTCCAACCCTTGGAGTCAATACTCCATCAGGAAACCTTGTGAGAGACTAAGGGCCTCTAAGGAATAAGGACCATGCCTTATTGTACGCCCCTTAGAATCTTCGTGAAAGACTATCTCAGTTTTCCCTCACGGCATCGTCGATCTCTTGAACTAGGTAATCGTTAACCTATAATTCGAGCCACGGCGAGAGAACTAGTAGGTTGTGGAAGGGTTGTTTCCACACCTCTCCCTCAATATATGATTGTTGTGTATGGCCCATTTAATCCTTATGTGAGTCTGATTAGCAAGTAATCATCAGCCTGCATCCATCAACGAAACACTATCAATGATCCATAAAAATATCATAATATACCCGATCATATGTCACACATGCATAAATAGAAATACCCAAACCATATATAATCCACTCCCTGACTCGATCTAGAGTCCAAGGAGGTCCGTTGATGCCATCGACATCCTTGATCTGTCAAGTGCCCTACACACTTAGAAGAAACCCGTCAATAGCACATGTCTATACATAGATATTAAATAACATAACATCATAATCCAACAACATCATCATCAGAATCCATAAGTGAAACAAACAACCATATACTAAACCGGATCACTTGCCTGCAAGTTCCCTCAAAGAATAATTTAAATCATGTGCATGCAAGAGAGGGATGTTACATACACCCCCTCTTGTTTTAAACTTCATCCTGAAGTTTCACAGTATATATCTGCAGTAAATAAAGTATCTAAAAAGATATAAATGTCAAACTATCAAACAAAAATGGAAACGGTTGGTGCATATCATATGTCTCCTCTGATGTAGTTGAGTGTGGACTATAATTGTTCCACTTTACCTTGACCTGATCGATTTTTCGACGTCGTAGCTGTCGAATGTGATGGTCCAAAATGCGGATTGGCTCTGTTGTGAGTGCACCCTCGTCCGACACCTACAAGGAACTCATGTCAATCACATGTGTAGGATCACTAACATAATGTCTCAAAACAGATACATAAAAAACATCATTCATACGCCTCAAAGAATCATGCAAGGCTATTCGATAGGCCATGGGCCCTTTCTTTTCCACAACTTTGAAAGGTCCCACAAACTTAGGAGATATTTTAGCACCCTTTCCAAACTTGATCGAAATCTTGTGCGGTTTCACCCGCAAGAAGACTCGATCACCAACTTCATAACTATGGTCAACGCGATGCACATCGACATAACTCTTATGTTGATCATGTGCTTCCTTAATCCTGTGTCTTATCATTTCCATTTTTTCTTCCATTTACTGGATCGCTTCTGGTCCTACCAAGACCCTATCCTCAAGTCAATCCCATCTCAAAGGCATATGACATGATCGATCGTAAATAAACTCAAATGACGCCATCTTAATGGTGCTTTGATAGTTGTTGTTGTATGCAAACTCTACCAGTGGCAAGAACTCCTCCCAGCTCTTTTGTTGGTCCATCATGTACATATGCAACATATCTTCCAAGATTTGGTTCGTTGTTTCTGTCTTCTTGTCTATCTCCGGGTGATATGTTGTACTAAAGTTAAGTTGGGTTCCCAAGGCCTCTTGGAAACTAGTCCAAAATCGTCCTGTAAACACTGATCCTCGATCGGATATGATCTTCTTAGGCACACCATGCAATATCACAATATCGATGATGAAAACTATAGCTATGTTTGGCGCCTGATACTTCGTATGCACAGGGATAAAATGTTCACTTTTTGTCAAAGTGTCAACTACCACGAAAATTGAGTCATGCCTCCTTGTCGTCAGCGGCAATCCAACAATGAAGTCCATCAAAATGACCTCCCATTTCTATTTTGGAATAGCATGTGGTTGTAGTAATCATGTCGGATGTCTATGTTCATCCTTCACCTACTGACATTCTAGACATCTTTCCACGTAGTTGACTATGTCTGCCTTCATTCCTTTCCAGAAGAATAAGGATTTAAGGTTTTCCCTCATCTTCGTGACTCTTGGGTGAGCCATGTACAGTTCTCTATGACCTTCATTTAAGATCAAACTTCTCAACTCGTCGTTAGGTGGTACATAAGTCTAGTTATTATATCTCATTAATCCATCATTTTCCACAGGAAATCCCACAAATTTTGGTACCAATATGGTGTCTTGTCTGATATTTTCCTTAACCTCTTTATACCAGTCATCATCACACGATATAGTTAGAATATTTTCTCAAATATTCGTCTGAAGAGGTATCACCAAAAATATGTGTGGTCTCCGACTCAACGCATCTACCACTATGTTCATTGTCCATTTTATGTAGGTAATCTCAACTCATACTCGTTAATCAGTTCTGACCAACATCTTTGTCGTGCATTCAAGTCACTTTGTGTAAAAATGTGTTGCAAACCACAGTGGTCAGTTTTCAGTTCGAATTCCATCCAATCAGGTAGTGCCTCCATACTCTCAAGGAATACACAATGTTCAACAACTCCAAATCATGCGTCTAATTTTTTTCCTCATGCTTTCTTAACTTCCTTGAGTTGTAAGTGATCACTAGACCGTATTGCATCGAGACTCCACCTAAGCCTTCCTTAGATTTTTTTGTGCATACTAATAAGTCCCTATCCATGTCAAGGACTTTTAGTATTAGTGGTGTCCTCAACAACTCCTTGAGCCTTCAAAATGCTTTAGCGCATTTCTCGGTCCATACAAACTTCTTGTTTTTCTTCTGCAATTTCGTGATCGGATTTGCTCTCTTCGAAAAAACTTCGATGAACCATAGATAATATCCAGCTAAACCCATGAAGATACATACTTCTGGTACATTCGTCAGTGCAGGCCATTCCATAATAGCCTCTACCTTCGTTGGATCCACAACGATTCCTTCGCTGGAGATAAAATTCCCCAAATAATGAATCCTCAATTGATAAAAAAAACATTTTGATAGTTTCCCGTATCACTTTTTTTCTCATAAACATTGTAGTACCAAGCACAAATGTTCTCCATGTTCTTCTGTCATCTGAGAATATATCAATATTTTGTCAATGAATACTTGAACAAACGTTTCCAAGTTTTCATGGAACACCCCATTCATCAAGCTCGTGAATACCCCTGGGGCGTTTGTCAGTCCAAATGGTAAAATGGTAAAATCATAATGGCCAAACCTCATCTTGAATGTGGTCTTAGGAATGTCTTCCTCTTTGATCTATAACTAGTGATATCCTTATCTCAGGTCGATCCTTGATAACATCATCGCGCCTTTCATTTGATCAAACAAATTGTCTATTCTTGGAAACGGATATTGGTTCTTGATCATTGCCTTGTTCAATTGACAATAGTCAATGCAGAGTTTCCACGGCCCATCCTTTTTCTGTATGAAAATAACAGGCACACCCCAAGGTGACATACTTGGACATATAAGCCTTAGGTCCAACAACTCCTTTAGTTTAATTTTCAACTCCTGTAACTCAGGCGTTGAAGTCTGATATGAGGTGCTTGCTATCGGTTCAGTTCCAGGTTTTAAGTCGATGGTAAATTCCAGCTCTCCTTTGGGAGGAAAACCTGGTAACACTTATAGGAACATGTCTGCAAACTCTCGTACTACCGGAAGGTATTCTAATCCTTCTACAACACCCTTGTCATTCAATGCTAGGATTGCATATATCTTGCATCCCTTGCGCATACTCTTCTGTAGTTGTAGGAAAGAAATGAACCTTAGGGAAATTCCCTGGTTTCTTCCTACAATCACCCATCTTTATCCCTCGTCATCAGTCAAACTCAATTGTTCCATCTTACAGTTGAGTACTTCATCAAGCGATTCCAACCAGTCCATACTGATCACGAAGTCATAAGATCCTAAGATCGTCATGTACAGGTTGGCCTTCATGAAAATATCTCCCAGGTTGAGGCTACAGTCCATAACCCTTCCTCCAACCTTCAGCTTGGCTCCCGAAGTCATTTCCACGTAGATAAACTCATCCTCAACAAGCCTAAACAGTCATTGTTGCGGACAACGTGGATGTTGATGCGGTGGTCCTCTGTAGGGAGTTCCTCGTTCAGGAGTCGGTCATCGGGGCATCATGAACCTGGATCCCCATGATGTATCTTGATACCTTGATGTACGATGGGATGTTATATGATTTTGCTACTCACATAATGGCATTCATCCAGTCAATCTTACAGGATTCCTGCCTTGACCCCTACTGATCATCTCTTCCTTAGATATGAGGGCCTTCTGGACAACATCGTGCAACGTCTGAGGCATTAGTATCCTCACTTTCGCATGAATGTTGACGTTAAGACGGAACATGAACTTGTTAACCTTGAGATTCTCAATGTTCATATGTGGAGCATACCTAACCAACTCCATGGAACAGGTGTCATACTCGATCACCGTAGGACTGCCCTGTCATAAGGTGTTGAACTCATTGAGTTGGCACTCAATGAATTCCTTATACAAATACCTCTCCCGGAACCGCTCCTTAAACAGTTCCCATGACACATCTTCGATGGCCATGTTCAGTTGTGGCAGGAGCGTCTTCCACCGTATAAGAGTGCTCCCCTTCAACTGAAATACCTCCATGTAGACCTTCATGTTGGAGGTGTAGTCGTGAAGTGTGAAGCACATCACCATGTTCTCTAACCATGCCTCAGCAGCCACACCATTTGTGGAACCCAAGAACTCAAGAAACTTCACCTTCTCGAGTTCTTAGTGAACGCTACAAGTATTGGTTGGGGCGTGTTGTGGACCCTCAGGGGGTATAGGAGCCCTGGCCTCATCTCTATCTATACGGTTAATCAAGGCCTTAGATATCTTCTGGCATGACCTCATCAACCCAACCACATCCCGCACAACAATCTAATCATTCCCAATGACGTGTTCTTCTCCTTGGGGGTTGGACCCCTCTGGCACGGCTGCTACTAGAGGCATCACATCTCCTCCCATAGCAGCACATTGTGAATCTCCACGACATCCTCTAACCATGATTACCACAGGGACAGGTTAAAAAAAAATTAATTAGCGCTAAGTTATTAATCGAGTGTAAAATACATTGGAAGGCATGACGATCCACAGTCACAGGGTTGAATATGCTCTGATACCATATGTAATAGCCCTCTGTTATGCCTAAGAAAAAGCAAAGCACAAAAGGTAAAAAAAAAATTGTGTTAAGAAATTAACATCAACACATGATCACAACAGCGTCTAATCAACAACATCATAAGTAATAGAAGTACCATCTACTCATCATGGAAATCACTAACGACACATTCAACATGACAACGAAGGATAGTGACACATAAACATAAGTAGTGTAGCATATCAGCACATCATAATCATCTAAAAATGATATACAATGCGTACAATCAGATAATGAATATAAAATGACTACCCGCCCGACCTACCCTGCAAGATTAGGACCTCCAGGACACCTAAGCAACGCTCAAGCCCATGTTCCAATTGATTTTAACCATTTAATGTCTCAGGGCTAGTGATTGTTCTGAGGAACAAGGAGGTGTCTACATTCCACTAACAAACAAGTCCAATCATCAACTAGATCCATCCATAAATCCTATTCATCAATTAATCATGGTGCAAGGGTAATAAGTATCATTGTCAATCATACATCAGCAATTAAATATTCATTGCGCGTGAGAGTAAACAATTCTAGAACAATTACATGTCGATTTAAGTAAGGCGCAACAGAAAGCTAGTCACTAAATCAGTCATATATATAATAAATTCATGACGCCAGATTAGTTAACATTTAAATTCAAGGTGCAAAAGAATAATGATGAAGCAATCACACACCCACTTAAATTAAGGCGTGCAAGTAAATTTGGTACTAAACTAATCATGCATAACCATTATTGCAAGGCATGCGAGTAATCAAGATAAATCATTTTACATCCATCGTTAATCCAATGCACAAGAAATCCAATAATTTAATCACAACATAATCCATGGCGCAAGGTAAATTTATAACTCAATCATTCATCCATTATTAATTATTCATTTCACTAGAGAAAACTATCGATTTATCTCATGGCGCAACCAAGCTATCTACTCAACCAATCATACATCAATTTAAGGGAAGCAATAGTAAATTATACACATATCGTTATTCATCAACGTTGTTCATAACGCAGAATTCATCAACATTTATATCGTGGCGCGAGAATGATTTATTTATTTAAGTAATCACCCATTTACATTTTCAAGCGCGCAAGCGATCTAATTGTTAAATTGATCATACATCAACATTAATCAAGGCGCTCATGTAATCAAATTGCATCCAAACATTCAATACATCTATTTTAATACATAGTGCAAAATAAGTATCAATTCCAATTCATGCGCAAAGTAGACATGTTCTTCAATGAGGCTTACAATTTACATTGTAAAGTCCCCAACTTAGGTGTTATTAATCTACAGTGGTCCTTCAACAATTTAATTCATACTCAAGTAAATTTGATACATCACCTATAATGCATGCGCGAATAAAATTCTTTCATTCATTTATGGACTGACCCCAAAATAAATCAAACATTCAATAGATCCTTTTATTGACAGGTTATAGATATCTAAAGTGATCATTAAAATTAACATTGAGATATAAAATGAAACTTAACAACGAATATTAAACTTGAAGAGTTCTAGACATCATAAGGAAAAGGATGCATATAAAACTATGTAATCACATTGGAAGAAGATATCTACCTTGAATATTTCTAACTAAAATCAAATGAAACTAAAGGACACTCCAATGTGCAGGGAATCTTCTAATGCCAAAAAAAAAGTGTAGGAATAAGAAAAGGGAAGGGACTTAATAGCTGAAAGACATGAAGGAAAACACAGAGTTGGTAAATTCCCCAACAACACAAAGATAATGAGGAAAGTTTTGGGAAAAAAGTGAGCAACACGCAGAGACAAAGAAGGTAAAAACTCATGTTGGGTCCCCCACAAGCTAGCACTTTTTACACAAAACAATTGCGAGAAGAAGATGGTAAAAATTCATGTTGGTTTCCCCCACAAGCTAGCATGTTTTACACATCAAAATGTAGAGATAAACATGGTATAAATAGATGTTGGTTTCCCCCACAGTTTGAGCACATTTTTACACCAAAAACACAGAGATAAGGAGGGTAAAAAATCTTCCTAGTTTCCCCCATAGTCTGAGCACATTTTTACACCAAAAACGTAGAGGTAAGGAGGGTAAAAACTCTTGCTAGTTTCCCCCAAAGTCTGGACATGTTTTTACACCAAAAACGCAGAGGTAAGGAGGGTAAAAACTCTTGCTAGTTTCCCCCACAGTCTGAGCATGTTTTTACACCAAAAAAGCAGAGGTAAGGAGGGTAAAAACTCTTGATAGTTCCCCCCACAGTCTGAGCACATTTTTACACCAAAAACACAGAGGTAAGGAGGGTAAAAAGTCTTTCTAGTTTCCCCCACAGTCTGAGCATGTTTTTACATCAAAAATGCAGAGGTAAGGAGGGTAAAAACTCTTGCTAGTTTCACCCATAGTCTGAGTATGTTTTACACCAAAAATAGATAGGTAAGGAGGGTAAATTGTTTGGGCATCCTTCAGCAAAAATGCAGAGGTGGAATGTGCATTAGCAGAGTAAAACTTTGTTAGAGAGTAAGCAAAAACGTGGGTAAAGATCAAAAGAATTTTTTATTAGTTCCAGATCAATTTTGGTTGGAATCAACCTCATTAGAGAAAAAAATTGATTTGGAAAAATGTGTTATGGATCGGATAGTACAAACTCAGGTTCAAATTAAAGGGAAGTGATCAAACATTTTGTATGTAGACATTCAAGCTCAAATTGAAATTAACTAGGTGGTGATCAAACATTATGTATATAGACATTCAAGCTCAGATTTAAAATTAACAATGGAAGTTGTCAAACATTTATATATGTATACATTCAACTCAGATTTGAAATTAACAATGACGGTGGTCAAACATTTATATATTTATACATTCAAGCTCAAATTTACATTAAAAATGGCGGTGAAATTATTAGGAATCTACCTCTAGCATATATAAAATCATCTAGGAGCTTATATCTTGATCTTAAGATCTCACACAGTTATGCAAGGTAAAACAAAAACTATTTTATACAAATTAATCCAATGCGGTTACAAATTTAAATAAAAATATCATAACTGAAGGCGAGAAGTCGATGATGATCTCTCGCGCTTGCGCTCCGTCCTGCTCCCCACTTGCTAACCATGAATACCTCACCGGTACCTCCCAGCCAACGCTAGGGTTACTCTTCTTCCCCCTTATCCCCCTGAGCCACAAAAGGGCCATGCACAAACATAACCAGAAAGCTCTAGCTCCTGGCTAGTCTCGCAATTTCGAGCTACCACTCTCTCTTTTTTGAGCTGGGTATCCCAACTCTCACAAGAAAAATCAGTCAAAGAAATTACGGCAGCATAACTTTACGCATACCAGTCATGATCCATTCTTCCTCATAGCCATTTCTTTTATATAATTTTTCTTAGTGTCCACTTGCCAATTGCACATTAAATTTGTTTTTTTTTAATTAATTAGGAATTACTCTCCCCCGTACACTTGTCACCTGATCCCTTAGTTGCACCAAAAATTCACTATTTAATTTAATTAAATGTCAATTTCCCTCACCCATCCTAAAAGTGCTCCTAAAATCGCTCCTAGTTGTCCCTTTATTCCCTTTATTTCTTTTTTAATGGTTGACATCTTTCTAAAACTTAGTTGTGTTTAATTTAGGAAATTTATTTAGTTAGACTAGACTAGATTCCTTTACATGCTTCCACATTCCTTTTTATATTTATTTCCTTTCTTATCTTAGTTCCAATTTGGTATTCTTTTGCACACATTTATATAATTAAATCTTTAAATACAATTTTTTACTCCTTCAATTCCTAACTTGATTTATCTTCATCCCCCATCATTTATTAAATTTATAGTTTAAATTTTTGTCTTCTTACCCACTTTAGACTTAGGTTCAAATTTTTAAACTAGGCTTAGAATTTTTAAGGAGATTTTATGATTAATAAAAATTACTCATTTAATAATTATTTGAAGTCTGACCATGTCAAAACAAATATGGTTTTCTAGGAACCTAGGTTCATTGACTCACCTTTATTGAAGATCACAACGTGTCCTTCAAGATGCACTCTGTGTTCCAAGGGTGCCACTTTCATTTATTCAAGTTTTAATTATGCGACGTGCCCTTCAAGACACACTATGTGATCCAAGGGCGTTACTCGTCTTTGACTAATTTTGGTAGTTGTCCAACCCTTGGAGTCAATACTCCATCAGTAGACCTTGTGAGAGACTAAGGGCCTCTAAGAAATAAGGACCCTACCTTATTGTGCGCCCCTTAGAATCTTCATGAGCGACTGTCTCAATCTGCCCTCACGACATTATGGATCTCTCGAACTAGGTAATCGTTAACCTACAATTAGAGCCACGGCGAGAGAGCTAGTAGGTTGTGGCAGGGTTGTTTCCACACCTCTCCCTCAATATATGGTTTTTTTGCATGGCCCCTTTACTCCTTATGTGAATCTAATTAGAAAACAATCATCATCCTGCATCCATCAACGAAACAATGACAATGATCCATAACAACATCATAATATACCCAATCATATGTCACACATGCATAAATAGAAATACCCAAACCATATATATTCCACTCCCTAACTCAATCCGGAGTCCAAGGAGGTCCATTGATTCCATCGACATCCTCGATATGTCAAGTTCCCTGTACACTCATGAGAAACCTGTCAATAGCACCTATCTATACATAGATATTAAATAGCATAACATCATAATCCAACAACATCATCATCAGAATTCATAAGTGAAACAGACAAACATATACTAAACAGGATCACTTGCACGCAAGTGTCCTCAAAGAATAAGTCAAATCATGTGCGCACAATAGCGGGATGTTATAGAGTTGTGAGACTTATGAATTATTTAAAATTTTAATAACTAATATTAGGTGGGGTCCTCTAGGAGAAAATTTTGGAATGATAAGGCCTTGTATGGAATTCACCTTTTTAGTTTTATGGCATGATATTATGTCTTGGTTTTAGTTTAGGCATCACCTCAAGTATGGAATCAAAGAAGTCAGTTATTACACAACAATCAATTTTGGTTTGATGGTTATTAACACTTGTTATGAATGGCTATATCTTCACCATAGTCAATTGTATTGAAGAGATGTATATTGGGTATCATGATTTTAATACTTATATAAAACATAATATTTGTTTGTATAATGAGCATATGCAATCATGTGCTTCAATGTGCTATGTTGCATCTCATAAAGGCATCAAATTTGTGTATAAAAGTGACATTTGATAAGTTTGAAAATCAAACAGGTATATGGTTTTCAAAGTTGGCATATATTGATAAAAATTAGAAGAAAAAGGTTGACATTTTAAAAAGGTTATATGATATTCCTATGATTTATTTTGACCATGGTTATGGCTCAACGCACATATCATATATCATTTGACATTGTATAATGGGTATTGATTATACTTGGTATCATTTGAACTTTGGTTTTAAATGGGACCGATGATGCATGGGTGGTGATTTTGGTTTATGTGTGTCATGCATTAAAATTGAGGTGACTGGGGCATATATGCCACCAAACTTGCATCTTATCTTGTTGAAGTTTGTTAGGGTTACCATTGTCATTCATTTTCTTGTTTCAAAGTGTTGGAGGAATCCATTAATACTATGTTCATCTCAACCAATTTCTTTTGTTCATTGTGTCACCATTTGCAAGCTCAAAAGACTAAAATAAATCAAGCCTAGGATGAGGTAAGTACTTGTGCAATTATCTGAGCACTTATTTTTAAAAATTGTTGATAAATGGTTAGTAATGGCCCTGGTTAGCTGGTTTCAAGTATGAAATTTATTTTTCTTGTCTTTCATCCATATAAAAGTGTTATGGTGAAATGAAAAGAGATATTTAAAGAGACAACTATTTAAAGTGTTTATTGTTGTTGAAAATAATCTATGGTGTCATAAATTGTAATGGATATTGTGTTTTTTCATGTTTTTTGTTGTCATTAGACCATATTATCACTTTCCATGTCTATTTGTACACTCTGGAAGTATTTTACTGCAATATAGATTACAAAATAATAGTGGGTTGAACCCATAAAAAATAATTGTTCTTCTATACAAAACGATGACTTGGGTTCGGTCTTGAAATTGCTTCAAAAGTCTATTTGTTTAAAATCATGGTTTTTCTTGTGAAAAGAGTACCTTTGAGCTCGACACTAGTCTTTTACACTTGGCATTGTCTCTCTCCCTTGAAAGAACTTCGACTTGCATCTATAAGCCCATGGTCATGTGCCATTATTCCTCCCATCTTTTTTGAAGGGGTGACTCAAAATATATGGTTTGTATAGTTATTTTACTCTCATGCTTAGCTTATACTCTATTTATTTTATAAAAAAATCACATTTCGAAAACCATGATTCGCCACATCTTATGAATGATATTTAATATGGAAAATGATATTGGTTTGCAATAAATGATAGTTCTAGTTTATTCACACAACATTATGGATTGTGGGAATGATGTGGATGTTTTACTCAATCCCAGACAATAATAATAATTTTATGATGTTGGTTGACATTTGCATTAGGTTTATTTGGGTAATGTGTGCAAATTTATTAAATGCACATAATGAGAGTAAATGGATGAATTAGATCATAAGTGGTTTTTACATGAACTTTTGCACATTATCCCTTCATTATTTATCACTTTTCATAGGTATATTTTTTCTATCATTTTTCCCAGTCATTCATAATTTCATTTTCCATATATTTGTCAACTTATCCTTATTCATGTTTTAAGGATATATTGAACTATTCATACACAAATAGGTATTCAAGAGGATTTAAGTTCCAGATTAAGGAAATTGGAAGTGAAGAAGGTTGGTGATGAATGAGTTTTGGTTTTTTCTTCCCTTTTATACATTATTCTTGTTTTATTTCTTCCTTATATACTTGATTTACCATGTTGTATTCAAATCCATAATTAAATCATATTTACCAAGTTTTATAATGAATGTTTATCATGTTTTGTCTTGTATTATACTTTAAATATTTTGGATTGACTGAAATAGCAATGAAAATTAGATGAGCTTCTTTAGCAGGGGAAGTAATAAATGTAACATAGGAGGAAGGGGAAAGACAAGAAGACTAGTTTTTCTATTCACTTTGATGTTGATTAAGATGATTTCAACAAGTTAGTGCAAACTAGTCAATTAAACCTCAGTGGACCACCAATACTACCTTTAGCTATCCCAAATGAACCATTGCAGCCCCGTCCTATCATCATGGACATACTCGAGCCTCATATTCAACCTACAAATGATGGATGGAATAATAATCCAGTGAAACCTCCTTTTTCCAGTAATGCAAAGTGTCCGACCAGTCCTAAAGACCCACCTTTACAAAATCACACAGTCCCTTTTGTTTCATCTATTTACTCAATAGTCCATTCCTTTCTTAGAGAAAGAAAAGTACCTTATCAAAAGATCCAGATTGATAAAGGAAAGAGTAAGTATGTTTTCATTCCTAGTAAGGATACTTCCTAGTCATCCTTTGTACACTCAAAGAAAAATTCATCAAAAGAAGAAAGTGGTAAGAGGGAAATTACCTTCAGCGACATGCATCTAGATTTAAGTATGAAGAGAAAAATGATCTTCTCAAAGACATACAAAATCTTAAACCAGATGAGTTTGAAGGTATGAAAGAAAGAGAAAATTATTTTAAGGAGAAATATCCCCATATCTTTTTAATTGTGTCATGACAGTGTTTTATTTTGGACATATGATATTTTAATTTGGGACAGACAACTGACTTATGATATATATATTTTTGGAAACTAAAAAATATCATATTGTTTTGATTTATGTGGAGGTACAAGTGTTCGTTGACATGGAATTATTTTGATGGATGTCATTTATTTATTTATTTTCTGTAGCTGAATATGTATATGTTCAAATTATTTTGAGAGCTACAAGGGAAATTCTACAAAGTAAAAATACAAGAATCTAGTGGGACCCCACCTATTATTAGTTTAAATTCAAAAACATATTTGTAACCATTATCTTAAATTAATATGGATTTTCTTAAATGAAAATTTAATTAAATCTCAAAAGAAAAAGTGGTTGAGGTACCTAACCACTTCAAAGAAGATATACAAGTGAAGGAGTTCAATAAAAGGAAGAGAAAATAGAGAAGTGAAACTACCGATAAGGTATGCTTAAGTTATAAGTGAGATATTCATATTTTCATTCCATTATGAGTTTTCATTAGAGCTAAATTGTCTCTTTGACAACAGGGTTGTTCTTAAGGTGGAAAAGAAAAGACTTGGAGGAATTGATTGGTGATATGCTCCAAGGTCATTTATTTTCTTAAAGTTTGATTTGTCTTAATTATAAGTACTGAATTCATTCAATGCTAATTAATACAAGTTTTTCAAAGTTCAAAACGATGATGCACATGTAACTTGAGGTGATCCAGACTATTATTACATTGTGATCTTTTCTTTTGACATTAGATGTCCATGTATGAGTCTTAATTACATCTTGGACTTTAATAAGTTCTCTGATCCAAGCCCTCACAAGGACCTAAAGAGATATTTTCAATTGTAACTTAGAGTAGGCATTAATAAAATCATTTGTTGATTTCTTGTCACTTTGAAAACTGTTTTAATATTGTATTTCAAATTCGTCATTTTATCACATATTTCAACATTTTTGTTTGTATATATCTCTTTATAATTCTTTTATTTGCAAATCCTCTTTTATTTATGTTCTTAGATAAAATACATAAAAATTATATATATATATATATATCGATATATTAGATCCAAGAATTATATTTCTCGATATTTAATCAAGATTTTGATAGGCTATAAACTAAAGTAATAATCTTACCTATCTCACCTAGCCTCATGAGATTAAAAAAACGTATGAGTAAGGAGCATTACCATTCCTTTAATCAACATGAGACACCAAATATAAAAAAGAGTTATCAAGAATTGTAAATTCTTTTTTATAATTATCATAATATAAAGGGTGACATTGTAGACCTTTACAAGTTATCTAAGTTGGAGATACATAAAACATTGACAAATCAATCCACGAGCCTTGGAAATAAAAAATAAGCATGCCACTCATTAAATTGCATGGAATAAATAATCTATTTTTAAGGTCACGGCCAAGCCAGCACACCAAATTGGTGTATAAGACCCCCTTGTTTGTGGGACAAGGGACCCCCCTCTGCCCAATGATTTGACTGGTAAAATCTACGAAAGTATACATACCCTACCCCCCTCTGGATTTGAACAAGTGACCTCTTAAGAGGAAAAACATGTTCTTAACCATTAGGCCCACTCAAGTTGTATTTAATAATCTATTTTTAAGGTCACGGCCAAGCCAGCACACCAAATTGGTGTATGAGACCCCCTTGTTTGTGGGACAAGGGACCCCCCTCCGNCTCACCTAGCCTCATGAGATTAAAAAAACGTATGAGTAAGGAGCATTACCATTCCTTTAATCAACATGAGACACCAAATATAAAAAAGAGTTATCAAGAATTGTAAATTCTTTTTTATAATTATCATAATATAAAGGGTGACATTGTAGACCTTTACAAGTTATCTAAGTTGGAGATACATAAAACATTGACAAATCAATCCACGAGCCTTGGAAATAAAAAATAAGCATGCCACTCATTAAATTGCATGGAATAAATAATCTATTTTTAAGGTCACGGCCAAGCCAGCACACCAAATTGGTGTATAAGACCCCCTTGTTTGTGGGACAAGGGACCCCCCTCTGCCCAATGATTTGACTGGTAAAATCTACGAAAGTATACATACCCTACCCCCCTCTGGATTTGAACAAGTGACCTCTTAAGAGGAAAAACATGTTCTTAACCATTAGGCCCACTCAAGTTGTATTTAATAATCTATTTTTAAGGTCACGGCCAAGCCAGCACACCAAATTGGTGTATGAGACCCCCTTGTTTGTGGGACAAGGGACCCCCCTCCGCCCAGCGATTTGACTGGTAAAGTATACAAAGGTATGCATACCCTACCCCCCTATGGATTTGAACCTATGACCTCTTAAGATGAAACACATGTTCTTAACCATTAGACCCACAAAGGTGGAAACCTAGCTAATAATGGTAAAAACGGATCCTAATAGCAAAAGTCAATGAAATAATGAAATTTCTAGCAGAATCACTTATATATCAATTACGTTTTTTGCTATTAATGGGAACCATTCAAAATGAATCTATGTTTGTTTCCATTGACCCATTAGATTCTAAAAAAAAAATCTTAATGTCTATTTAACAAACCATTTAAAAACCAGCCCAAAATATTAAGTGCACGTGTTAAAGATAGCGTCTTTAATATATAGTGACTTAAAATTAATGATCCTTGATTTCTCCTTGGAATCTAAGTTTTATGCATGGAAAACACTTATATAACTCTTGGATCTTCTTTGATGGGAATTGCATGGAACTTTTTCCATCAAATTAAAAAATCATTTAATAATATTGTATAAAAATAAGAAAATAGTATTCCAATTATATTCCAAGGTTTATGCTTGTTGATTAAGTAAGTCTGTCGACCTGGTCCGTCAACTTAATATTGTGGTTGACCATGAAGATGGCTCGACCCAAATTGGTTTCAAAACCCTCAAAAAAAATTTCGATCGACAAGTGAGCTTGACTCGACAGAGATCTTCTAGAATAGATGTGAGTTTGCCATTCTATATACCAGCAAACATAGTTTGTGAGAAGTTGGTTGATAAGCCAATTCCTTTATTGTGGTCTATTTGCACTCTTTGTGCTTATATTTTTCACTTCATCAACAATGGGAATGTTGGACGAAGATGAATCCTTGATGCTTCAAAAATTACAAGAGATTTGTGAGAAGAAGGATATTGCCTTGGAAGAATCTCACAGTCGACTTCATGCAGAAGTCACTTCTTTACAAAGTGTCGTTGCACAATTGCAAATTGAAAATCAACGACTAAGCAGTAAATTGTAGACAATTCATACCCAACTAGAAGATGAGGTTTCTCTCTTTCAAACTAGCCTTTTGCAATGGTTTGATGAAAAGTATAGGAATATTGTTGACCTAGAATAGACCATGGAGACCATATTTCAAGATCTAGTGGATGAATTTGGCGATAAAACCGACCTTGTTGATAACCCCGTGAAATAGGTTACAGTCCTCTCTCATGAAAATGCTTCCTTGAAGACATAAAATGAAGGTCTAAAAACTTAGTTGAAATATGCAGAAGATGTGTTCCAGACTACTATGACTGAGCACTTCAGAAGGGTTGTTGCCATGGGGAACACTGTTGCTATCACTTTTTAGACTCTTGCAGACAAATTTTGTTGGAGTACTTCACACACACCTAGGATTTATTTTTCCTAAGGTTTTCCCTATGTTTATTAGTCATTATCCAATCTCCTAAAGTTTTGGGAGAATATTCTCTTCAGTGGAGTCTAGATGCTACATTGGGATTATCACCATGCAGCATTGAGATCATCACCAACTAATGCACATTGTCATTGGGATCATCACCGAACTAGCACATTACTCATGATTCCCTAATCTCCTCCTCACTTCACTCAATTTCAGTTAGTTAACTGAAGACTAATAGACTAGTTAACTCAGACTAGGTGGCATTTCACTCCCGTAACTTCCTGAGAGACTAGACTAGGTGGAATTTTACTCCTGTAATTGTTGGTGTGTGTCCAGATCACTCTAGACCACCACTATGGGGCATTAGTTACTCATGTATCCTATATCTATTGTAAAGTATTCACACTTTGAGTGTGGAATACGGTTAATGAGAATTCTTCCATTCTTTCTCTCTTTCTTCTTCTTTCTCAATTTGTCTCTGCAAATGTGTGTGGTATTTTATAGCTAGATCTATTTCGTGTAGGTTCAACACATTTACATGGTATCAGAGCCGACATGCTTCTAAACAAAAACTACATCAAATTATTTTTTGCAGGTATTGAAGATTGAAGAACGCATAAAAGATGGATAATTCGATGGCAATACTTCTCATACCTCATAACTATTTGGAGTGGAAGAAAAAAATTATGCTTTTGCTCAGATGCAGAGGCTTGTACCAAATAACTATGGCAATGGAAGTAAAGCTTGATTTCGTCGATGAGAAAAACAATTTTCTCAATAGACAAGATATGGCCATAGGATGTATCCTCTGGTTTATTTCTCCTGAAATTCTCCATCAAGTATATGATGACTCACAAAAATCAAATCCAAATGAATTATGGACCAGATTGGAGGTTCTATTCAGGAATAAATAAGATTGTGAATATTTCATGCAGGAGGTTGAACAGATAGAGCCAGAAGAGAAGCCATCAAAAGATCAAGCCTCTTATTATGAAGAGTCTTCTACAAAAGTATTTGCACAAATTTGTATTCCATTAATTGAAGATGATGTCTCCTCCATTTCAGATTTGTTTTCTGAATTTCATGTAGAAGATATATGGCATGCATCTCAGGGGTCACATGCAGACATTTTTCCATGCGCAGTGCATGCATCTCAAGAGACGAAAAGGGAGTTGCGCACATCAGACTCAATTATGATATTTTCTGAACAAAATTTGCAGAAACAAATTGGATATTTGAATTCCTCTCAGAAAAATATCCAATTTCAAAAAACAAATCGTCCGAAATGGAGTTCGGGAAGTGAAGTTATGATCATTTTAAAATCAACAAAATTTCAGCATTTTTTTCGAAAATGGCCACACGATTTTCAAAGTTTCATCCAAAATTTATTTGGATCTTATTCATTACAAGAAGAGAATGTGGATATGTGTGCACATCTAAATGGTGCATCTACTTCATCAGATCCACGCAGACATCTACATCTTCAACAAAATCTTCAACTAGCACAAACATGCACAGTTGTGAGTTCCTCTTGGAGTGAAGGACAAGGTTGCTCAATTGCTTTTTGTTCCTTCTCATTTTATTTTTTTATGCATTGTAATTTGAGGGGGGGTTCCCATGAGGTTTTCCCTCTTTCCTCGTTTATTTCAGTGTATATTTTGTATTTGGGTACCTAACATGGCCTCGTTGTCGGGACTCATTCTTTATTTTCACCATAGTGATGTTTAGGGGGGGTGTTGGAGTACTTCACACACACCTAGGATTGATTTTTCCTAAGATTTTCCCTATGTTTATTATTCATTATCCAGTATCCTAAAGTTTTGGGAGAATATTCTCTTCAGTTTTCACTTCATTTTGATCAGTTGAGTGGAATCTAGATGCTACATTGGGATTATCACCATGCAGCATTGGGATCATCACCATATAATGTGCATTGTCCTTGGGATCATCACCGGACTAGTGTATTACTCATGATTCCCTAATCTCCTCCTCACTTCACTTTGTTTTAGTCAGATAACTGAAAATTGATAGACTAGTTAACTCAAACTAGGTGGCAGATCACTCCCATAACTGCCTGAGAGACTAGACTAGGTGGCAGTTTACTCCTATGATTGTTGGTGTGTGTCCAGTTCACTCTAGACCACCACTATAGCACATTAGTTACTCATGTATCCTATATCTATTGTAAATTATTCACTCTTTGAG
>SNQJ01S0011289.1:160150-170796 GCA_010110895.2 Picea sitchensis | reverse complement strand
TGTGAAATCTGGCACTGCTTGGTCTCTTTCTTGCCTCAGTGTGGTCCTATTGGTATACAATTCATCATAACTTCCGACAAGGTAGTATTGTTCCTTAATAGCATCCATGAAGTATTCCCAGGTGGATGTGACTATAAATAATGAGGGTTCCTCTATTTCCTTTTGCTCACAGAAAGTTTCCCACCAATCTTTGACATGGGGAACAGCTTTGAGGAGCGCAAAAGTAATTTTTTCTCTATTCGAAAAGTTATGGACAGAAAAATACCCTTCTAGTAGATTCAACCACTTGTCTATAGCATCTGTGTCTATCTCACCTTCAAATATAGGAATATCAAAGTTTATTTTTACCTTGAAGGGGGCGGCACCTCCACTCAAAGAAGATGTGTCGCTTGTTGGTAGACACCGAAGGATTTGCGTGAAACTATCCATCATCTTGTTCCTTTGTTGCATGATGGATTCCTCAATCAATAGTTTGAAAGGATCTCATGCCCCATCATATTTGCTTTCTCCTGCCATGAGAGGTCACTTGGGAATGCGAGAGATTTTTTCCTCAAGAGAAACAAGCTCCAGACCCAACTCTTTGTACTCCGACCTCGTTGGGGGCATGCATTAAGACGACAAGGAGAAGACCACCCTGGTACCACTGATATGGATTTTATGAGAAGAATGAAATGACTACAAATTATTAACAGGTGCTTAACACAAAATAACAGAGATACAATAAAACTGGTTTTCTATTCAATAAGGAAATAAGTTGAAACTGTAAAATGCAGCGGAAACAAGCTTCTTGGAATGGTGGTGGCTTATCTCTAAGAAGAGATGTGACGGTTGCACTCATTCGCAAGAAGATCATTACAATGAGGATCTAGAGGCCCTTTTACAATACACAGGAATGCCAAAAACTCTAGACATCCAAAAACCTAACCCTAGGAGATGAAGCGCCAAAAGTCATGTGGGCCTCGTCTGTGTAAGTCAGTACATCAACTTCTCGGGGTCGTAACTGTTGCATACAATCTTCGTTTTAGGAATATGATAACCCGTTGGAAATTTATCATCAAGGAGATTCATTTTGGGGGCTCGATCATGCCTTCAACTATCATTGAGAATCTCTATCCCGAAAAACCTTCATTTAGGCCATCAAAATGGCCCCAGAAGTTAAAACGGATAAAAATAGTAAATTGCCAAAATTGCCAGAAAACTGTTTTGAACTAGTTGGAAAAGGTGGGTGGCCACCGATATCCACCTGGATCACCACTCTCTCAGATATAATTTCCTTTGCATTAAATCAGTTTTCCAACAGTTCTATCAACTTATCAACATCAACATCACTCTAAATGAAAGAATTCTTCTTACATTCCAAAGAGTCACAATTGCATAAAAAATTGGAGACAAACTCAACATCCTACTTGGATTCAAGAGACAAGAGGATCCATTATGGACTCTAAACAACAAGAAATATCAACATGAATCATTGAAAGTATTGTCCCCAACCACATCTGGGATGTCTAACACGAAGTCATTAGGATCCATATAATCATCATCATTAACATGATCCACAAGATGTGAGTCAATGATTGGATGGTAAACTTATTGGACCTCTTCCTCTAACACTTGTTCTTTCTCTCCTCCATCTTATTAGTCTTCTTCATGATCATATTCTTTCAGTACATACTTTATATCTCTTCCTCTTGGATCAAATCTAACAACAATTGACCAACCTACTCCACTTGGCACCTTCAAAATAAAATACCTACTTGCATTGACTCAAAAGAACATAGGGATTTGTATTCACCTCATGGATAGTGGTATTAATCATGGTAAATCCATTATCATGATCAATAAAAATGCTTTCATCACCTTGTAGTGAAAATCTATGCCACCCGACCTTAAAGAGAACCACTTTAAAGGACTTCAAGTCTACATCAAGTATATCTTCCAAATAACTATAGTATATCAAATTAGATGTAATTGGACATTTGCCACCCCTATGGGAAATATTAGTAACCTTAAAGCATGCAGTTATCCCACAGTAAAAAAATTTCATAGGTTTGGTACCATATTAAAAATAAGTTTGATGCTTCACCTACATGCTCAACATGATAAAAATTAATTGTCAATTGATAAATATATGTACTATTTAAATTAAGGGACCAAAAACAACACATAAATGGGAAATAAAAATTTAAAATCAATGGGTAATGCTTACATCCATATACTAGATCAATTGACTTTTGTATCATATTTGTATAATTATCCACATAAGCTCTTCTAATCAACTATGCATCCCCACTCGATGATAGATTGTGATTAACTTCATTACACCATTCTACTATACCTTCATCTAGTTGAGATTATTTTCAATGTATAAATGTAGTGCACCCCACTCTTTACTACCTAGATGGCAATGTAACATCCCCGTTTTCAAACCCCAAACTAGAAATGTATATTGTAAATGTAATATATAGTCGAGGTCCAAGCGATGTAATATGTAAATGATGTATATTGAATATAATGAATAATATGCTTTGTTGGCTATAGATGGATAGATATGGATATTTGGGGCTCGGGAAGATTCACAAGCAAGTTTGGTTTGCCAAAGAGAATTGTCGAGTGTTGATGTTGTGTTGTAAATAAACGGTTCATATTGCTTTGAGTTGGTGATCGACGGTGGAAATTCATCTGTGGGCCCAAGGAAGGTGTATTGGATCAATGACGAATATTTCACTTTATTGAAATCGATGACTCAAATTTAAAAGATGTTATAATAGTAAAACAATCAAATTTCTACGAAATTTTATAGTTTTTGAAGGTAATAAACTTGCGGGGCATTTTTTAGGCCCAAAATGACTTTTTTAGGTAATTGAAATCCACAAGAACTTGAAGAAATATTTCCAATGAGATACTTCGAGCACAAAACATATCTCTCATGAGAAAGTTACAACTGAAACAGTTAAGGTCAAATTTCAGTACCAATTTACTTCTAGAAGGCATAACTCCTTGCTCATAATTTTTTTGGGGGCTTAGGAGCAGTCTATCGAAATAGTATGAACTACAGAAGACAACCATGGATCCATATTTGGAATATAGGTATGTAAAATTGTGTAAGAAGATAAATAAGACACCTATGCCAATTTTCACATGCAACTCTATGTGATTAATTTCAGATCTGAAAATTGTTTCCTAGTGATCTAATAGTAAAACCCTAATTGTTATCATTGAACAACTTTACACTGAAATTATTGACTGAAAACATATGCAGTGGAAACACAAATATCAGAGATGAAACATCAATACACATGAGACACAATTTCAGTTATGAAATATTGTTATCATCGGAAATCCTGAGGGAAAAACTAGCCCTTCTAGCTAATACAATATCACCAAAATAAGAGGACAACCTTCTTCTCCAAAGTCACCAAAACTGAGAACAACCTTGTTCTCTAATAATGATATAAATCCAAAATCCAATCCTTAGCAATATCTAGAAATCTCCTCTGCACATGAATATGTTTAGACCACCTGTATGGCCTACTGACATCACTTGTCATCCTATACGGATCTGCCTGCCCAAAAACTTCAGATACATGATTCACCAACTAGCAACCCGTAGAAATATGTTGTTTTCTCCACTGCAAATTGCATATACCCTATATGTTATTCATATGTTTTCAACCTATGTATATGCGTGCTTTGTCCTCCTATAAACCATGTATGATACAAAAAAATTGCTCCACGTGTGTGGCCTTCTGTGCTTCTCTCTCATGGGCTAGATTCACCACATTGCAAACTTCCCTTTAGCAGAGATCACCAATCCTCCTAGCACAAGTGCATACTCACTTATGATAGCTCCATCATGTCTCCACCCACTCTACATGATGTGTAATGTCACAATGACCTCTCTTCTTATACACAATCCTAAGGTGTCACCATAGAAGCCCCTCCACAAGTCAACATCAAATTAGACTTTCCTTATGGGTGTGAAGACCCAACACAAGCCCACAAATCCCTTCATCAAACCCATGAAGCCCCCAGTCAAATCCAACTGGGTTTTCTCCAAACCGAAAGTGTGATGTGGTACCCATGATGATTCCCACATGTTGAATACCTAGGGTCATGTGAGAATACCTTCCCGAAGCTACAAAAATAAACACTCCATCTTAGCAAGGGAGGAATTTCATCCTCCATCATCACCTAGAAGTATCTCTATCTCCCATATTGGATCCTCTACCACATATTATCTCCAATCCATATGATTGTATGATCCTTCTATCACCGAAGAAAATACTTCTCTCCAGTCCTCCTGATTGGTTGCATCCTTGATCACTTAAGAAAATATTGTTGTCTCACTTGATCCCATCCTGGAAGACATCCTTCTCATAGAATCGTCCTACCTCTAAACCTCCTATATAGCCATCTCAACCCATGATATCGATTTGGCAGTCTTGGAATATGCCTATCTCCTATATGGACTTGAAGGTCGGATCCCACTGAGAGATTGAATCTCCCTTTGAGCCTCATGACTCCCTCTGAAGTCGGACTTACTCTGATCCTCATGACTACCTCTAAGTCCAAACAACCTCTGGAGCTACTTGCTCCCTAACCATTGTCCTCTACATAGTCCTCGGAGGCTAGATGATGAGGGTGGACTCCCTCTGAGCCGGTACTACTGGTGGGGCCACCTGCCTCACCTCTTGTGGAACTACCTACTTTTCCGCATATGTCTCTCTTCTCCTACTGGTCACAACACACATAGGTTGGCCCTCTCTAACTCCAAGAACCAATGTTGATCTGAAGCTAGATCCTCTAGGAATAAACTACACCTGTCTAACTCAAAATAATGTATGGTACCCCTTTCTCTCAATCTCTGAGACTGAGAGAATACTCCTCCTAAGTTTTGGCATGCATAACACATTTGACACCCTCAACAACTCTATTGAATCCAATTAGAATGATACTATATTAGATCCTCGTACTGCATGCTTGACACCCATGCCAAGCTCCACACACAAGTATGAGTCAGTCTTGGTGAAAGTTTCAAACAACTCTATAACACCTGTCATATGAAAATATGCTCTGTTATCCACCAACTAAGTCCCCATGCTGGAGAATATACCTGAAAGGGAGGATACCAACAATATCTCCCTCTGGAACCAGTATGCAACCTCATCAACCTCTATTTTTTATATTTGTTGTCTTCTTCCACTTCCCCTCAGGTGTGGACACTTTGAAGAAAAATTACCATAGTCATGATACTCAAACCATCTGTATCATCCCTGGACACCAACTGAGTCTCATCCTGGATACAATCAATCCATATCCTCTCAAACCCTGGCAACATCTTTTGTGCGCATATCCCATACAAAAAAGGTTCCCAAAACCTAGTAATACCAACTCAACATACAATAACACCTATACATCCTAGAACAACACTATATAGTCCTACTCCTCAATCCCTTAGGATGAGAACACACTCCTGACACCCATATTACAGTTTCCACTTGCAACACACCCCCTGATTCCATCTGGAATATCACTTCTCCAGATCCTTGTACTACATGTTTGGTCCGCCTACCAAGATCCTCATACATACCTAAGTTAGACACTGTGAAATTCATGAACAAATCTTGTGCCCCTGTTATGTTTCGGTGGCTTTCACTGGATAAGAACCATGCAATCCTCCAAGGAAATAATCATGCTTCCCCAAGTCACGACCATCCAATGAAATTCTACCCAAGTCCATCATCCAAGCCACCAAAAAATTTCTATGTCTGCACATGCTACCACTGACCCTATGTCCCCATATGAATAGTCCCAAGATATGGTTGGAAACTTAGTCTATTCCACTCTACACCTCTACAAATCATCTTTGTATTTTCCTCATCCTCAAGGGTCAAATACCTCATACATCATCATACCTTGACAATGTGAAACTCTCTGGCCCAATGAAGACTTTATCTCATCAACATGTGATACACATAAAACTATCTCATTCGTGCCAAAACATCCAAGTTGTACCCATCAAAACTTACTATGAAAAGTCACCGGAAGTCCATCGACATGGATGGAAATCTGCCACACAATATACTGTTCCGATCTGGGCTCTCCGACAATCCATCAGAACTCCCAACTTGCCACACCAGCAAGCTGCAATATTCCACATTAACTCCTCGTCTGGATAGTCTTCTCCATGTATCAAACTAGATACCATCTAATGTGTTTCCACATGCAACCATCATTGTAGCTCCCTCTTAGATTAATCACTTGTGACCTGCCCGAAACAAAAACGACACTCCTCCAGTGTTTTATCCAAAGATGTGCCTCAAGATGATCCCCTTCTCCTCAGATCCCAAGCTCTAAAATCATTTCAATTTTCACATGCAACTCTATGTGACTAATTTGAGATCTGAAAATTGTTTCCTAGTGATTTAATAGTAAAACACTAACTATTATCATTGAACAAATTTACACTAAAATTATTGAATGAAAACATATGCAACGGAAACACAAAGATCAAAGATGAATCATCAATACACATGAGACACAATTTCAGTTCTGTAATATTGTTATCATCAAAAATCTTGAGGGGAAAACCATCCCTCCCAACCAATACAATATCACCAAAATCTGAGGACAACCTTGTCCTCCAAAGTTACCAAAATTGAGAACTATCTTGTTCTCCAATGATCATACAAATCAAAAATCCAAACCTACACAATATCTGGAAATATCCTTTTCACATGAATTTATTGTAGACCACATGTACAGACTGTTGACATCACATGCCAACCTATATGGATATGTACCTTCTCATAAACTTCAAATACGTAATTCACCAATTAGCAACCCACAAAAATATGTTCTTTTATCCACTGAAAATTGTGTATACCCTATACACAATTTGTTCATCTGCAACCCGCGTATATACATGTTTTGTCCTCCTATGAACCATGTATGGTATGAAAAAAAATTCTCCACACATGTGACCTTCTCTGCTTCTCTCTCTTGGGCCAGATTCACCACCTTCCAGACTTCCCCTTAGCTGAGATCATCAATCCTCCTAGAACAAATGAATAATCACTTATGTTATCTCCATCATGTCTCCACACACTCTACATGATGTGTAATGTCACAATTACCTCTCTTATTTTATATACAATCCTTAGGGGTGACCGTAGAAGCCCCTCCATAATTCAACATCAAATTAGGATTTCCTTTTGGGTGTGAATCCCCAACACAATCCCACAAATCCCATAATCAAACCCATGAATCCCCAACTCAAATCCAAGGGGGTTTTCTCCAAACCCGAAAGTGTGATGTAAATATTGAAGGGAATCACCTATTAGATGATGGAAATATTGAAGGGAATCACCTATTAGAGAGTGTATAAAGAGCTTAATTGAGATATTGTTGTTGCCCATAATCTTGAAGCAATCCATCATGGTGAAATCCTCAAAGTGGCGCCTACTATATTCTCCAAAGTGCCTCCAAAATTAGGTAACTCTAGTATATTTGGAGGGAACCATGTTTGTATGATGGGGGGGTGTGGGGTGTAGGAGGTTATCTAAAGATTTAGTTAAAAGAAAGTCTTATGGTTTTTCACATTCCTCTACTACTAAAGTGTGATTTTTTATGAGTATGACCACTAAAAAAAGGTGCACTTTTGTTAGGATGGGGCATCCTACCACCACTCCCCACACATGGCTAAGGGAATGGTCTTGAACTAAATAAGGGAAGTTTTGTTTTCAAAATTGTGCATACAGACCACCCCCCCTAAAATGTAATAGATTGGGGTTGTGATATTGTTGGTAACAATACATGTCCAAAAAATTGTGAAAAATAAGTTTGAGTGGGTGTTATGGTTGGGAGGAATACTTGTCTAAGATGCTTCAAAGTTGTTGGGAGGTATACTTGTCCTCGTGGTTAGGAGAATTTTGGGATGTATGTTTTCCCCTAAGGAATTTTTGGGATGTGTGCTTGTTGTGGGACATACATTGATATTTGTACTTGGTTGGTGGGTTGTGTTGTGATTTTCATGAGAATTTGGTTCTCGTTAGAAAGAATTATTTTATGGAAACTTGTCTAGGGTAGGGGACCTCTTAAATGCTTGGGAAGGATGTTGAGAATTCCTTAGGCAACATTCAAAGAATATCATGGTTAATATTGATGTGGTTATATGTAAATTTGGATTGTGTGGGTTAATGTCTAAGGTAAGGTGAGTGTAGCCATCACATAAGTATTAATGATTAAGGGATATAAGGATAAGAAAGTGATAGGGGTAAGCATCCAAAATTGGCTTGGACCTTCCAATGGGTGAAGATACGACCCGAGAGATAAATGGAAAGAGGGGCCATCTATCTTTGATGAGGTATTTATAAAGGGGTGAGATAGGATATCATGATAGAAAGAAGTCCTCGTGTTGAGAGTAATAATTCTCTCCCTGTTTTGAGGTATAAGGGGATTTTCCATCTTCTTCTTTAGTAGGAGGATGGGAATTACACTAGTAAATAGAGCTATGAATCCACAAATAGTAACCTATAGAATGGATGATACCTTCAAGAAAGTCATGCTTGACATCATAAATTATTTCCAAATGATAATTCTAGGAAGCGGGATCATGTGAATAAACTTAGCTAACATGTTAATGGTTTTAACTTGAATGAATTCTATCACAGAGACATATAGACCTAGAGAGGTGGATACCTTATGGAGTAGCATGGAAAAGAGTGAGAGAGGGAGAGGAGCGACCCTCCCACTCTCAAAAAATATTGATATGCTTACCCCTATGGTGGGAGTAGGGTATGAAGAAGAAAAGGAAGAAGGATCCTTCACTCAAAGAAGGATTGATTTATGGGAACTTCCTAGTGGATTTGCCAAAATGTAATAGGGTGAATGGATTAATTATACCACACATAGCATGAAGGAGAAGATGGATGATGATCCAAGCATACACACACTAATAAAATGGGTAAAGAGGGGAGTGGATTCAGCACTTGGTTTTCGGGGAAAGCTAAAAAACCCTAAGGTAAGAGAAAATAGGGTGAAGATGAGAGGGGAATACAATAGACTAATTATGACCTTAAAGTATTGTTAATGATAACTCATGACTATAGGTGATTTAGGGTAATTCAATTAGCTTTCAGATCAATTTTTACCAACAAATTAAATGAGGAAAAAATGCCAATTAACTAGGTTTAATGAGATGGATCACCTTCCTAGAGTCCCTCTCACCTTGGCCTAGAGGTGGGAACTCTCTAATATGTATGGCATGTAGGTGGGTTCCTTAGGTGCCTTCCCCCCATTATTTTGTATCTATTACTCACCTAAACTGACTCACTTTGACCCTCAAGGTACCCATTGGGGGTATATCATAACTTCATGGGTCTAGTTGGGAGCACAACCCNATGCCTCGTGTTTGTTATGAACATAAACAACATAATATATATATATATATAAACAATAATTAATAATAATTAATTAATGAAAAGATGTGTCTTATAAAAAAGACATGGCTATTGTCAAAAGGCAACTTCGCCTAGGTATATATACCGGGGTCCTAAGTTGTAATAAAGAATCTCATATTTAATATTCATACATTCTTTTTCAATTATTACATTATCCAAATGGTTTTCTCTATAATTTTCCAAATATTTTGGATGCTCGTGTGGTGAACTAAGTTGGTTCACTCCATTTGCTATCAAAGCAAGTCTGATCTTGGCCTTTACCCACGCTCTTATCATAGTCATTATAAACCAACTTTTGGCCATACAAAATTTCAGAGTTTCTCTGAAAAATTGGTCTTTGACCATAACTGGCCCTTAGCCATTTAAAATCTAAAATTTCCATTGCAACGTGAAATCCCACTGCCAAGAAATCAAGAAAAAAAAAAAACCATAAATCAGGAAGGTACAATTCCATCTACATTAAACAAGATGGGGGGAGGGAGAATATGTGAGGAGAAACATTGAGTTTCACACAAAACCAACGGAATTAATTAACACTACTATGGAAAAATAAAGCAAAACCCTTGGATCGTGGGACACAGAGCACACACATGATGAAGAAGAGAATTACGAGGCTATCATTGGATGCACCACTTGGAAATTGGAGAAGCGGTTTAAACGGGACGAAGCGAACGACCCACTGGTCGTCACCCTAACCGAGGGTGTGTGGAATGAACAATCCTGTATGAGGTTGTATCAAGTTGGAGAATAAAATACAAATACGATGTAGTAAAATGGTGTGATCAAATTTGTGGACCGATTTGTATTTATTGGGAATAATTGTATGAACCTTTAATCACCGACAAAAGAAGGTTAAGGTTGGCACGGATCTTTGCTAAGTACCAAATACAAAAAAAGTGGCGGCCTAACAGTAAACGATCTTCCTCTTTCAAAAAAGTCAAGATTAATTGTGTAACATTTTATTTAATCAAAATAATCTATCCATTCATTAGGGAACGTTCCCAATGTGACCATTAAACAAAATCACGCAGTAATTTATACATTGGAAGAATATAAATACAAGAGAATATTAGAAGTGGTGGAAAAAAAAAAGATAAGAGGGAAGAACCATCAAAGGGTGCTAGGCGATATTTATTACTATTTTAAAAGGTTTGAAATATATATATTTCATTTATCATATAATTT
>SNQJ01S0011289.1:148096-158508 GCA_010110895.2 Picea sitchensis | reverse complement strand
TCATAAATTCTTATTCAATTATTATGTTATCCAGATGGTTTTCTCTATAATTTTCCAAATATTTTGGATGCTTGTGTTGAATTTTCTATATGAGATGATATAATATAATATTGTATATCAGATTATGTGATATTCTATTGTATATGATATATATGAGATTGATTCAGTATTATGATGATGAATGTGCCAAACATATAAAGAACCTAAAGGAACATAGTGTGACCATCCATGAAAGGATGTGTCTCTAATAATTATATAATAATAATTTATTATTATTATTATTATTATTATTATTATATTAATAATATTAATAATAATTATTAATTATATTATTAATTATTAATCTAGAGAATGACTTCCCGATGTTGTCCAAACATCAACACTCCCTCTAAACGAGGGAGACATTCTCCACCTCAAGCACCTCGATTCCATAAGACTGCATCTGGGCCATTCTCCTCAGTCAAATCAACATGACCACTCTGGGAGAATGTTTTCCCGATGTTGTCCAAACATCAACACTCCTTCTCAACTAGGGAGACATTCTGCATCACGCCAAGATTCTTGATTTTGAACTCTGAGGGAAACTTCCTCTTACACTTGACAATGAGCCTTTTGTTGATGTAATCATCTTCGACATGCACCCAGTTGATGTATACTTCTCCAACATAGCACCCAGTTTATGTATTCTTCTCCCACATAGCACCTTGGGTCTCCAGCGGTCCTTGTCAATTCACATGATCAAGGATAGATACCACACCTGGGTTATTCTTCTTAGCCAAGTCATCATGGCCATCTCAGAAGAATGCCCAATGCTAATACACAAAGAACATCAACACCCCATTCACCACTAGAAAAATCAACATGGATAATCATGTGAGTGAATGTATCATCCTCCTCAGCCAATTCAACATGGCTTCTCTGGGAGGATGTCTACCCGATGCTAATAGCTAGAGAACATAAATGCCCCGGGCTATTCACCACTAACCAAATCAAAATGGATAATCCTATGAGTGAATGTATCATTATCCTCGGTCAAACCAGCATGACCCCTCTAGGAGGATGTCTACCCAATGAATCCACCTGGAGAAACATCAGTACCTCGAGTCTTTTCCACTCCTTTTCAAATTAGCATGACTAAGGAGAAAGACTATGCCTAGGCCATTCACCACTAGCCAAATCAGCATGGCTAATCCTTTGAGTGAATGTATCATTCTGCTCAGTCAAATCAGAATGACCCCTTTGGGAGAATTTCTTCCTGATGTTACTCATTTGTGGATGTGTATTGGAGCTTCACAAATCCTTTCTACATCATCTATCGGATGAAGAACTGGAAGAAATATTTGAATCCATGTTGCTTCATGACTTACAATATTGGTTGATATATACTTTTCCTTCATTGTACTAAGTGCCACTGATGTTTGCTCCCTACTCAACCATGAGATCACAGTGATACCATACTGAAACAACATCTGGAAGTACTCTTTTGATCCACTGCACTCCTTTCCCAGTCAAAGTTTGTATGCTCCCTATGAAGCTTGACTCCCTCTGAGGCTATATAGTCCTCGGAGTCATATACTCCCTCTGCATGTGCGGACCTCCTCTTCTTATTCATTACATGGATGTGCACAACTCTATGTATGGATAGTCTTCTTCATGTTGCTTCCTACAACCGTCATTATGGATCCCTCTCAAAACTATTACATGTGACCTTCCCGGAACAAGAAATAAGAACCACCAAAAGCATCAGATTCACCGAGCAATCCAAGGAGACAATTCACATTTTGTCGATGCAATGGAATCCATGTATTTACACAACTATATACAATGACCCTTCAAGTGATACATCTTCTACTATGACCAACACACATCCATCATATACTCGATTTCATACGGCTAACCATGTTGATTTTCTAGTGTTAAATTAGATAAGAACAATTTTCTGCAAATGGTAATTACTTCCAATGATATACAATATTACTTTAGTAAACTCTAGAACATCACTAAGTAATTACACTCAGAAAAAATTCAACTACTTAGAAACTTCAATCTCTTCCTTAGATCACTTCCCACATGTGAGAGACAAAAATATGTGTCTATCGTTGTGTCATTCAAGTGTCTTTTTATAGTGGAGAATACCTCTTGTAACATAGTATTTGACTTTTTTAAATTGTTCTTCCATAATTCCTGCGATTCTTTGAATAAATTAAGGTAGAAGTAAATAAGAATTACATTCTTTATATTTAGGTAATTAGACATTTTTACTAGAAATTACTGCCCACCATAATTTATAGAATTCTTTCTATAATTTAGGTAGGAGTAAAAGGTAAATATGTTTTACATAGATATTGTAACAACCCCATAAATTTAACATTCCTGACATTTTACTCTACTCTCATTTTCCCAGGCCCTCTCGTGAGGGAGTCAAGCCTAGTCACGCTCTGATACCATGTTGAATTTTCTATATGAGATGACATAATATAATATTGTATATGAGATTATGTGATATTCTATTGTATATGATATATATGAGATTGATTCGGTATTACGATGATGAATGTGCCAAATATATAGAGAACCTAAAGGCACATAGTGTGACCATCCATGAAAGGATGCATCTCTAATAATTATATAATAACTATTTTTATTTTTTATTATTATTATTATTATTATATTAGTAATATTATTAATAATTAATAATTATATTATTAATAATTAATAATTAAATTATTAATTAATAATCTGGAGAATGTCTTCCCAGTGTTGTCCAAACATCAACATCTTGTGTGGGGAACCGAGTTGGTTCACTCCAATGTCAATTCCACAGTTTCTCAAACCTATTTTGGAATTACTATATATGAAGTCAATTTGAGTCAAACCCCACAAAAATCTAACTGGTCTCATGACATTGAGAATACCACGTGATTCCTTGGGGTGCCACAATTGTGAATCCATAACTTGTGCAACTTGTAATATGTTTGGGAATAAAAACATGCAATACCATTATACCAAATATATGGCATGAAGCCCACAGAGGTGGTATTATGGTTGTGTATGAATTGAACCCTCCAGCAACTAATTTGATGTTCTATTATGCCTTGAGGTCACTCATTTTCCTATTTATAACATTCAATTCCTCTTTGCAAACCCTCTTGGATTTATATTTTTTTTTTGTAAGTTAGAATTTGTATTAGAACCTGCTAAGTAGTAAAAGTTACAGTTGTCATGCTATCCCAAGAGGCTATGGCAGTATTTCCCTGGTCGGAAACCAATGTTTCCACATGGCCATTAAGGTTCATAGTAACCATGCAAAAATTGAAAAACCGTAAGAAACCTGAAATGTAAAAAACTAGATCTAGTATGCCACATAGAGAGAAAATACTTTCTGCGAGACTGTCCATACCGAAAACACAAAATTGAAATGAGCTAAAACTGTAAATTCCTAGATCTAAGAAGCCACGTGGGGCAGATAAATTGTGAGATACATTATCTAGAAGCATAAAAACATGGGAAACCTAAGTAATAAGAAGCTATCCAGAGCTGGGGTCGATCCTCTGCTCGTGCCTTCGGTCTTACGCGGTGTCCTTGCTTAGCACAACTTTGTCTGAAATAAATTGTCTAAGATCCTGTAGAAGAGTCATCAAGTGTTCCTTACGACGAGTCTATTCTTCTTCTTTGTGTTGTGTCTCTTTGATGGAGCCATTGATGCCCTCAATTTATCACTTAATGGCGTCCAAAGAGTCCTTGAGAGATTCCTTCCCAACGTAATGGGTGCAGACAAGAGAGGGAGGAGGGGGTGGAGGTAAATCGAAGGGCGAGGTGGGGGAGTTGGGAGAGGGGAGGGGATAGGACGAAGAAGAGAAAGGGACTAACAGAACAGGGGGAGCGGATGGTGGAGGAGGGGGAGTCGGAGGTTGGCGAGGGGGCGATGGGCTAAGCTTTGGCGCGAAGCCCAAGGAGTTTCCCTGGCTATCAAACCATTCAACTCGACAGGCATAAGGATATGACAAAGGAGGAAGATCTGGAGTAGTGGCCCATTTGGGAGGGTGGTCCGGGGAGGTGGCAGGAGATGAAGAAAGGGAACGCTCTGGGGTGGAGGCATGTGCAGAGTCTTGAGGCAAGCTTGGAAAATTCTGCTTGCATCGACCTCTCGAACCTCTTCCTCTTGCAGCATACCAGGCCACCCCCCATTTTGATTTACCTCGAAGTCGCAGCATTGGGAAAAACACCGGAAACCAGAGATGGAGAGTGTGAGAATTGTTGTTCAAAGGACAGGAGTCGAACCAGAACCAAAATCAATAGCGCGTTGGAGGAAGAGTGTTGGGCGCAGAGGGTCGAGAGCACCAAGGAAACTCAAGCCAGAGGAAAAAAAATAAATAGTCTACAGGAGGAGGCCAAGACTTGGGCGGCCGAGGGCTCGAATGAGCCATGGATTTCCAAAATGTTGGTCTAAAACTGTTGAACCGGGCAAGGTGATGGGATTGTGCCTTCGGCCAACCCATTGCCATTATTTCTCCCACGAACTGGAGCGTCATAACATTAAATTGTTCTAAATTCAAATGAATGTAGAGGTTCTTCAGCCGAGGAATTAAACACATGGATTAATGGTGGAGGTGAGTGAGGGTTGCGTTGCCTCGATGTGGAAAGAGACGTGGCCATGTGACCACCCATCTGGCATTGTGTCCAATGTCACCCCATCTGGGGGGGAAACCCTCTTGGATTATTCTACATTAGAAAGATTTAATTTGTAGGTAGGCACTTGGATTAGAGGCTGAATTTATCCCACCTCTCTCAAGCGCTTGGGGATTTTTTCACCTGTCATCTCTAACACCTCTACAAGGATATCCCTTGACTAGATTTTCTCCAATCTTGTTGATTTGATTGATTCGTCCTAGGGAATATTCATTATCATAATTACAATCAAATCTTGGAAGTTTCAACCCGACAACCTCAAGGAAGATTTCATCATAATTAAGGCAAGGAAGGTATCATCCCCATCGAGGGCACTAGGGTCTCTCTATTTTTCATATTTATTTTTTTTATCTATGCAACTATATATCTATCATTTATTTGGTTATATATAAAACTTTGATTTGGAGATCAAGGCAAGTCTTATTTTGAAAGAATCTAGATTTGAGTGTGTATATTATTCTGTGATGCAAATCACTCTTGGAGGCTTATCACAACTCTCCACTTCATCCCAGGGAGATTCATTATCTACATCAATGAATTATAGATGAGTTATGTTCCTTCTCTTTCATTTTCTAGCTCATACGAGTAATTGTTGGTTAATTAACCCTAGTTGGATGGCCCTCTTCCTCATTTAATTTGCTAGTAAACATTGATTTGAAACCTAATTGAATTTCCCTAATTATCTACAATGTTATTTCATCATTAATAATAATCTTAAGTTCCTAATTAATATAGTGGTTCTTCTTCTCATCTTCATCCTCTTTTTATCTTACCTTAGGGTTTTTCAAATTGACCCTAAAACTGAATAACCACTTCACTCTCCTCTTTCCCCCTTTTAGTAGTGCATGTGTGTGCACTTGGGTGTTTATCCATCTCTACCTTCATTATACATGTGGTAGCATGAATCTATTCATCCACTAGAATTTGGTGACTCCATTAGGATTTATTATCAACCTTTCCATCTCTAGAGAAAAGGCTCTCTACTCCTTTCTCTCTTATTTCTTCTTCCCTTGTCCCTTGGACAATGGATTCCTCTTCTTGTCCTTATTCCATTTTTTTTTCTCATAGTTGTGAAAATATTAGGGTGAACCATATCTACTATGAAAACATCTCCAACCTATCTACGCATCCCACTCAGATGAATATTCTTAACATACCTCCCAATGGTCAACTAAGTACTCATAGAACAATTCCACCCTAGCCTTGTAACATAGGAGGGCCTACCCCTTACTATGTGAACCAAGATAACCATGGAGGATATCCACCACCATCCCAACATGACACCTTTCACTACCCCTAACCAAAACTTTCATACAACTTGTCCCCCTCCTAATCAAGTAAATATATAAGCACCTACCTCATTCTCTGCATGCAAAAAATCAAAGAAACAATCCATAGGTGATTTGTCAATATGAGAAACTTTCTTAGGATACCTTCCCCTCATCAAAAGTTTTAACTAGATAAACATATAGACTTGCCTCAAATCCCCCCTCCTCTGGAGCCTTACATACCTTCACCAAAGTGGTTTGAGAAATGTGAGGCACCCTCTTCCAAGACATGTACTAATGCAACTAGTCATAGAGACCTAAGTTTTGACCCTTTCCCTAGTTTAACCAAGTGGTGCAAGTATCATAAGAAAAAATATTACAACATATATGGAAATTGTTCCCTTCACTGGAATCACTCTTCTTCTTCTAAAGACTTGTGATCTCCTTTATATAAGTTTCTACCTCTCAATTATCCATTACCTATAGACAAGGTATCATATCTCAACCTCACACTTCCTTAATACGAGCTCTCCTTCCTCAACTTATTGACACCACACCTTCTACTCAAACCAATGTCATATCAAAAGCATACAAGCCACTTCTCCCATCACATTTATGGGGTGATGTGCCTCCTTTTTCCCATGATCCTCCTTCGCACCTTATAGGATCCCTCAACATGACTTTGAAACTAGATATTGGTATTTCTTTAGGACACCATAAACACTAATCCACACTTGTACCCCCTTTATGATAAAAAAAAATACTTCTAGGGGGGAATTGGGGAAAATGAAGACCAAAACTAAAAGGAACCTTAGGTGATAGGAATTTTAGGTAGGTATATCAATTTTGGAAACGAAATCTACTTTGTTAGACTTAGGATAATTTATGCACAAAGAGAAGCTTATGTTGACTTAAATTGGCTTCCTGAGTCTTTTGATATGATTATATTAGCTCAAGTCATAAATATTTTGTCTATAAATAATGTGAGGAATTAAGAACATGTTATCAAATCAAATATGCATGATAAATGTGGGTATATAGGCATTACTTGACAAGTGTTTGTTAAATAGGGAGTTACCAAACATTCTAGATGTTTGGATTGGTAGGATGGATGAAAGAGGAGAGGGTTCAACCCTCTGTTACCCTCGTGATATACCATATAATTTTTATCACCAAGCTTCATGAGAGTAACATGCTAGGAGAATTGATTAAATTATATTATACACTAAGATTGACAGGTGAGTCTAGTGTAGCATATGTAATTCACAATTGGGTACTCATATACGCCTACCCTCCAAGAGGTTCCTAGTGTGGTCCAAATTGGTGTTGGATTCATGTGTGACCCACATAATTATGATACAATACCTCTCAACTAATGATTTTATGTGATGGATCATATTTTCCTCATATGTTTACCCCCTTTTGCCTAAACATAGGGTTTTTGGGTCTGTCCCTACAACTGATTGGCGACTCCACTCTCAGCTTCCATAATTTAGTAGTTTTGTGTGATTAGGTGATGTTCCATCATTTCCCTCGTGTTCTATGTGGTAGCATAAATCTATTCATTTTCTACATCTAGTGTCTTTAGTGCATCACTTGGTGTTTTGAGTTTGTAGGTTAGGTAATTTCATGATGGTAGCTTGCTTCGCTTGGACAAGTGCAATTTGGTCCTTTTTAGTGTCACTCAGTGCTATCAAAGTGAAGAGATTTTGTTGATTGCAACTTAATATATTTGGAAAACATTCATGGTGTTCATCTTTTGTGGCCTATATTTTTTAACCTACACATGTGGGCATAACCATTATTTTCAATTGATTTGTTATTGAGCACTAGGGTACTATTTATTAAACATCCTTCTTCACGCTTTCTACATGCACACCTAATCATCTTGGAATCACAATAAAAATGACATGTATCCCATATGTTCATGCCTTTAGCGGGTGCAATTTCACCAAAACACTCTTGCGAGAGAGTTATAGGGTTAAGGCCATTATATGTCATTGTTATTTTTCATTTTCATTCAATGGTTTTATATTGGGAACCTCCCATTGTTCTCTTGGGTTTTAAATATTATGTTAACACTTCTTCTTCTTCACATGCTTATTATTCTCTTCAAAGGTGATATTGATACAAGATATGAGTAGAAAATTACCAACATTGGCTAATCCTACAATCATTATTTTAAATCTAGTCCTAAACCAAAGCCATCATAGTTAAATTATCCAAGACATGTTGTATATGTTGGCTGTGGATCTTGATTATCTTCATAATTCATAGGTCTTGTTTCATCCATGTTTGGATCCCATTTCTTGACAACGGGGTGTGGGGGGGCTTGCTCCCCCACATATGTCACCAAGGGGGTGCCGAAAATATTTTAGAGCCCCCCCTGGTGGGGGTTCAGGGTCGGCACCACTGAAGAGAAATTTTGGGAAAATTGCCTTGTAAAATATTGTAATTTTGTAGTCAATCTGAACCATTCATTATAAGGTCACATATTTGACGGTATAAGTTATGTTAGGGTTTTCTCCCAAGAAGGAAACTCATTTTTGTATGAGAGAATTGTATTGTGGGTGTGGTATGTGAGTGAATATTGTATTTTGAGAGAGGAGACTATGAGAAAAATAAGAGGAAGTTACAATGAGTGTGGTGTAGCTTGCATCCCTTCATTTGATAGATAATAATAAAGGAAGGACCTTGTCCCCGAGGTGTAGGACATTCGGTGATGGAGTGTGTTGTTAAGGCACTCTGGGATGTTAAAGTCACCGGTTTGAAACCTGCGGGGATGAAAAATCCAGCCATATTAAGGGTTGGTGTGGCTTAGGCCATGTGCGATCCCCGGGTATATTGACAGCTTAGATGCCCCTAAATCGTGGTTTCTTAGCCACAGGTTAGTCCCACATGTCACGGACAAACTAACAAACAAACAAAAAAAGGAAGGACCCGATAATTTCTCTGGTGGACGTAGCCCATATTAGGTGAACCACGTATATTCGTGTCTCTATTTTATTGTGTATCTTTTGTGTTTTATTTCCACATATGTTTTATTTTATTGCTCTACGGTCCTCTTTTCTAACAATATCCTTATGTAACTTTGACCCATATTCACACAAATAATCCTTGAATTATTGCTTCAATCCAAAGTTTTATGTTAGGGATTTAGCTAACTTATGAGGTTAATTGAGTGTTAACCCATTCACAAGGGTTTAATTATCACCATGGTCTTCCCCACTCAAACGAGATGTAAAAAAGAGATGATGTGGGGTGCAAGTCCTGAACTATTTTGTAAAAATACATACCCCTCATATTTTTTACCTCCTCAAATGATGGACCTAATCTAAAGGATGTATGTGTTATGCAGTGCATCCCTTGACCTCTAAGCATGTTTCTCTAAACAATATCGACCATTAAATCCAAATTTCTTGCATATCACTTGGACACGTGTTACGCATCATGACATACTAGTTGAACCATTAACAATAAGCCACTAATTAAATTTTAGGTTCATGGAAATCCAACATTTGTAGACAATATTGAAACCCATACTTAATGTTCACTTTGATTCTTATGTACATTTGTCACTAATGTGGTAAAGTAGTGTTTAATGATATATTTTTCCTTTTATTAGTTTAGTGATATAAGTTTCTTATGCATTATGTTGTAAGCACTTTGGCTTGAAAAAATTGGATTTATTATAAGGGTGGCAAGAGTGTTGAATTTCTAATTACCCAACCTTGACTAGCTAGTTACTGAGATGATGTCACATGGAGGTCTTTATTCAGAGACAATCTTTAGCTAGAATCAATTTATGCATCTTGAGATGACTATGTGGTAAAAGCTAGTTGGTATGAGCTCATAACTTGCACAACATGAAGGGGAGGGCTTATAGACCTACAACAATTGTGAAGGATTGTTATAAACCAACCTTTTAATCTAGGTAGAGGTAGTAAACCAATCAATTCAACTATTCAAAAAATTCTTCACAATTCTAGACAAATTTCCATTGAAGAAACATAGGGAATGTTAACATTGCCCGTGATTGTTTGAAAGACTTCCTAACAACATGTTGTCATCAGACTGAAATAATTTTTGTTTTTTCAACAATGCAGGATGGGATTCTAGAGTTTGAACCAACAATCCATTTCTCTTATCTTTCTAATGTTTCATATTATCAAAATATGAATGGTAGTCACCTTGGGACAATCCCTTATTTTTTGTTGATTAGATAATGTGATACAAAGTTAACTGTAAAAGTGTTCATTGACTAAGGTTCAATGCAAATATATGTTGGTTGATTTGTGAGATTAAAATATTATTACATATAATCAATAACTATTTTAACAACTCAATATTTAGATTGCATGGATAATAGAAGCCTGTTTCATTTGGATGAGAATGAGAAGAACACATTTTTAATTAATTGTGTGTTGAATTTGCAAACATCATTTTTATATTGTA